>MU863665.1:0-91971 GCA_033575675.1 Parathielavia hyrcaniae | reverse complement strand
GGGGGGTGTTGGTGGAGGTAGTGAGGGGAGGGGTGGTGGTGGGGATGATGGCGAAGAGTATACTGGCAAGGGAAAGGGGAAGGATTTGAGTTTGAGAGCGAGGGAGGATGGGGCTGGTATGGGCGAAACGGAGAGGGAGGAAGAGGAGGAGGGGAAACGGGACCTGGGCGACGCGTTGGGCCAACAGGTGGCGAGTCCCATGAGGAGAGACCAACAGCCGGCACTGGGACCGCTGGTTCTGCTCGCGTGCAGACATATCTATCATCGGAGCTGTCTGGACACGCTGCTGGCGAAGGATGGGGCGGGTAAAGAGGGCGGGTACAAGTGTCCCATTGATGGGTAGGGACCGGACAGATAGATGGCTTGTATTGGTAGCTCGGGCATATAGTAGTCATGTAATACCGTCGTGGAAATGCCCTTAGAACTTGTGACTCGGTGCCCTGGCGAAGCTGCTGTTTGGATGGTCTTGGGCAGCATCAACCCCTGTCCTCCTGCGCTCCGTCGACCAGTGGGCCCGCTGTGGCAGGCAAGTGGCTTATCGATTGCGAGTCGCGACAATGCCGCAGCGTTCCCTTCCTCCTTTCAACTTGCACTCGTTTGAACCTACAAACAACCCAATGGCACCACCATGTCGATGATAGCAGAAGAAGACGTTGACGACGACGCGGTCGGTCTTCACGGCAGAGATGGCAACCGCCTCTTTTCGCGCCACGACTCGTCAAGCTCAAGCAACCTCCCGACCGACGAGCACGCCAACGAACAAGACGACGAAGAAGGAGCCTACTCGTCCGCCTCGGGCTCCGGCACCGAGGGCGACGAAGATGATGACGACGACGAACACCTGCCCCCGCAGCCGCCGATATCCCAACACACCTTCGCGCCGCCCTTCTACGGCCGGCCCCCAACTCCCCTACCGCCGTCCCCGTCCCTCACCTCCCTGCTCCGCCCATCCCGCCCGACCACCCCGGACGTATCCGACGACGACAACGCCACTGGCACCGGCGTGGGACACGGCGGGGCGGGCAGCAGCGAGGGACCGGTCCCGCGGGCGCGCCCCAAGGTGCCGACGTACGAGTACTACGGCTTCGTGCTCTACCTGTTCAGCTCGCTGTCCTTTCTCATCTACCTGCTGTGGAGCTACCTGCCGTCGCCCTTTTTGCACGCGCTCGGCATCTACTACTACCCGAACCGGTGGTGGTCGCTCGCCATCCCGAGCTTCCTCGTCATGCTGCTCGTCTACATCTACGTCGCGCTGGCCGGGTACAACCTCGAGATCCTGACGCTGCCGCTCGAGAGCGTCGAGACGGTGGTGGACGAGGCGGCTATGGTGGCGGTGGTTGACGGGAAGGGGAGGATCCTAAGGGGGGATCAGAAGAGGAGGTGGGGGTTGGGCGGTGGGGAGGCTGGGTCAGGGTCGGGGTCGGGGTCGGTTTCTGGGTCCAGGAAGAAGGGCGGCGGCCGGGATGCGGGGAGGAGAAAAAAGACTGCTGCTGCTGCTATAGGGAAGGTTGAAGGGGGGTCGCGGGGGAGAAGCGGCTTGAATTGGAGGGAGGTCTGGAACGAGGGGACGGATGCGGTCATGGATGTGCCATTGGCTGGGGTGTGCGAGGTGCTGTATGGTGAGGGGAGGGATTGGGACAGCGAGGTTGAGGGAGAGGAGGTGGTCATCACGAGGGTGTAATAGGGTGCGGGCTATGGCATGGCGTTTGGCTGAAGCGTGGGACTTTGAGATGATGAGATAATGGAGTCCCGCATTGATGATACCCTTTTTGATTTCAAGTTTATCTGGGGCTTGTTCTTGTGAAAATTCAGGAAGGTCCCTGGTTCCGTCACGGTTGACAGGTGAAAGGAAGGCTAGTACCATGGAGGCAGGTCACAGAGGTCATGTCCATCCGTATTCGACCATTCATGGAGCCACGGTTGCAATGGCATGAGTTCCCGAGGTTTCCAAAGCAGGGCAATTTCCGATTCTCCAAAGCAGAATGCCAAGCCTGAACCCGCTATCTACGCCCCACATCAAAGCTCAAGCTGCATTGCGATGCTTCCCGGTCCCTCTTCTCGAATTTGGAGAACTTGAACCAACAACTCAATTGCACCTCCACCCAACACGTCGAATCCAACGCGACATCGACACGCGACTACATCAGTAATACCGTCAACGTTGTCGAATAACTCTAAAACACGAATTAAACACAACATCGCAGCCAGAACTCTCCGGCAACATGTCACAACACCCGCTGTCCTCGTCGATACAGCCGACAGACATCTACGGTGGAGGTGAGCTTCTTCCGACGGACAACCTGGGAGCTCCCATTGACTGCTGCGCGCCCACCACGTTGCTGACCGCCGGTTAGATGAGGTCTCGGCGCTCGTGCTCGATCCGGGCTACTGCACCTCGCGCGCGGGCTTCGCGGGCGAGGAGATGCCGAAGCAGGTCATCCCGTCCTTCTACACCCACGCCAACGGCCGCGACCTGTTCGGCGACCCGATCGTCACGCCGCGCGCCGGCTTCGAGGTCCGCAACTATATGAACCGCGACAGCGCCGTCGAGGATTGGGACGCGGCCACCCGCCTCTGGGAGCACATGCTGGTGAAGCGACTGCAGCCGCCACGACAGAACCCGGCGAGGAGGGACCGGCCGGGCGTGGGCGGCGACGGCGACGTGGAGATGGGCGAGAACGAGGACGCCGCCGACGAATTCGAGAAGCCCCTCGCCGAGAACCCGCTGCTCATGACCGAGGCGCCCTGGAGCTCGGGCAAGGCGCGCGAGAAGGCGATGGAGATGTGCATGGAGAGCTGGAGCTGCCCCGCGTTTTGGCTCTGCAAGACGCCGGTGCTAGCGGCGTTTGCCGCCGGCAAGGCCACCGCGCTGGTGCTCGACGTGGGCGGGGCCAACACGAGCGTCACGGCGATCCACGACGGCATGGTCCTTAAGAGGTCTGTCCAGCGGTCGCCTGCCGCCGGCGTCTGGCTCAGCAGCCAGATCCGCTCCATGTGGAAGAGCAGCGAGCCAAAGGTCGACGTCGTGCCGAGCTTCATGGTGGAGAACAAGAGGCCCGTCGAGGCCGGCGCCCCGCCGGATGTCCGGTTCCGAGACTTTGGCTTCCCCGTCGCCGACTCGTTCCGCGCCTTTGAAGAGGAGCGCGTCCTCACCGAGTTCAAGGAGTCGGTCGTCGAGGTGTGGCGCGGGCCGGGCCGCTACATGGCCCCGGGCAACGAGGACTATGCCCGGAGCCAGCCCGGCCGCGTCTTTGAGATGCCCGACGGCAGCAACCAGATGTGGCGCGAGCAACGCTACCGCGTGGCCGAGGGCATGTGGGACGAGACGGCGGCATACCCTACCGTCGGCGAAGAGCCGACTGTATCCAAGGCGCAGACGATCCCGGCTCTGATCAAGGCGGCGCTGGACGGCGTCGACGTCGACTTGCGGCCCAACCTGCTCGGCAACGTGGTCGTCACGGGCAGCACGAGCTTGCTGAACGGGTTCAGCGACCGGCTCAACCACGAGCTCACGGGCATGTACCCGGGCCTGAAGATCAGGATCCACGCCGCGGGCCTGACGAGCGAGCGACGGTTTGGCGCCTGGATCGGCGGGAGCATTCTGGCCAGCCTGGGCACCTTTCACCAGATGTGGATCTCGAGGAAAGAGTACGAGGAGAACGGGCCGGGTATCGTGGAGAAGCGCTGCAAGTAGGAAGGTTGCGTTACGGGAGACTTGCGCAGGAATCCCGCCGGCGATGTTGGATCTGTACTGGAGGATGAGCCCGAAGCATTGGCGGGAGACATGGCGAGGGCGGGGTTATCTGGCGGGCAGGGTCTTCAGGCCGACCAGGGCGAGCCGAAGACGAAGACGATAGGCACGGGTCATGCCTCGAAACGGCGCAGGAAATCGAAATCGCTAATAGTGACATTGAAAGTTCCGGAAAAGGCTAAGGAGTTGGGACGGGGAGACCAGTCTTGAAAGTAGGGCAAGCGTTTGTACGCATCTGTATTGAGGATGCACCTATGTGCCGAGTGTATCATTACCTTACCGGTAGTCTCAGGCCGAGACGCCGTGACTGAAAAGCTAGGTCCATCCCCCACTCTCACCATCCGCGCCACCGGGGCCAGACATCCACAACCTGGTCGTCGCGCCCCTTGCTACTGTCTACTATCAGGTACCAGTCAAAGCCCGAGCCCGCGATGCAGCTGTGGTTGGGCCAGACACGGACTCTCTGTCCGTAGTGGAGCGGAATCTCGTCCTCTTTGGGGCCGTGCCAGGTCAGGATGCCATGCTCCTGGCTGATGCGGCCAACCTTCCAGCCGTTGTGGACCCGTGGGAAGTCTGGGCCCGGGGTTGGGTTGGCCAGGCCCCAGGGCATCACAAAGCCCCAGCCGGCGTAGTCTTGCCCCGGGGTCTTGCCCTTGTCAGCGACTGGTTCCCGGCCAAGGGCCAGAGAGCCGGCGGTAATCAGAGCTTCTGTCGTGCCGTTGACGCCGCGGTCCGGGTAGACTTGCGAATTTAATCAGCATCCTCTCGATCATTGGGTGGGCGTGGCTGCTGTTGAACTCACGGGAAGCCACCTCGGCAACCACACTAATGGCAATGGCATCCGCCGTCATTGGCGACATGTCCCCGGCATGTGCAGCCAGCTGCTGCATATCCAGCGTGGTACTAGGTCCTCGTCAGCAGCCAACCCCCCTCAGCCAGCGACGCTGACCCTCCACCTTCTCTTATGTAAGAACAACCAAGGGGCGGACCTACTACACCCCAGCATGAACCTCCAGCAAGAGCCCCTCCCCCTTCAACTCCCTCACCAACCCCTCCACCTCCCCCACCGCACCACCCCCTTTCTCCCCCTCCAAAAACCCAGGCTCCTGCACCATCATAGCCGTCGGCGTCGCACCAAGCGACAACACCAGCGGCGCCCTCCCCGCCTTCCTACCACCACCAGCAGCAACAACCTCCCTCGCAACATCCACCAACCCCCGGACCTCCCCCGCCAAGTACCCAGCTACATCACCCACCCCGCCCCGCGCGGCATAGCTGTGTCCGGCGTGCGCGTAGAGGCCGTGCAGGACGCACACCCCGCGCGCCTCGGCGTCGAGCACGGCGGCGATCAGGCTGGTGCAGGCGGGCGTGTTGGGCGGCACGCCGGCGCGGCCGTAGGAGGTGTCGAGCTTGAGGAAGATGAGGGGCCGGTGGGCGGCAGGGGTGGCGGCGGCTAGGGTGGCGAGGGGTTCGAGTTGGGAGGGGTGGTCGATCATGAGGGTTAGGGAGTCTGGGCCGAGGTGGGTGAGGAGGGCGGCGAGGCGGGGGGCTGCGGTGGGGAAGAGGGGGAAGGAGAAGAGGATCTGTTTGTGTGTAAGGGGAGGGGGAGGGGGTCGTTAGTGAGTCTGTGAGTGATATTGGGGGGGGGGGGGGGGGGGGGGGGGGGGGGGGGGGGGGGGGGGGGGAGGGGGTGGGTTACGTTGACGGGGCGGCCGCGGGATTGGTATTCTTTGAGCAGCGGGAGGATGTTTTCTGCCTCAGCAATGGTGGAGACGATCAGTGAGACTGGTGTGGTGAGAGTGTCTCCGACTTGGAGGCGGGCGAGTTCGGTGGTCTGGTAAGGTGTTAGAGGCGGGACGTGTGGACGGGGTGTAGATGGGGGACTTGCTTTGTGAGTCTTGATGTGAGGACGCCACAGCAGCCCGAGTCTCTGCGTGGCCTCGAGCATGCGCTGACAGTTCACTTGGAGTTTTGCCAGGTCCAACACGACCGAGGGCGTGGGCACTTCGTTCAGCGTCTTGCCCACGAATCTTGCCCGCAGCTGCTCCTTGAGCTCGGCACGCTGCGAGGTTGTTGACATGTTGTCCTGGAAGTGACTCGAATGACACGGGCGTATCTGTACGTCGAAGACGTCCAGAGGAAGGAGGAAGCAACAGTATTGGGGCACCACCTCAGCAGGTGAGCGAACTCGCTGGGACTCGATGACTCGACTGCGGGGCTGAGGTGAGATGAGCCTGACAATCCTTTGCAACAACTCGGGTCCACATCCAACCCGTGGGCGTGATGCTGCAAGCCTGCAAAAGTGTAACTAGTATAATTGATCAATTGATAAGGCAACTCAACTCAGTCCGGCACGGCAGAACCGCCGCTTGACCAGAGAGTTTCTGCTGCGCAGGCCAGAAACCTCTTGGCTTCATCGTTTTACCCGTCAAATGCCATATTTCGAAAACGATCACACCTCTGAACTGCTTGAGGACCCTTCATCAGGTTCGAGCGTCAATTTGCTGGTACACGCCGGGACTTAAGAGGTTGATGAGCGTTTTGACATCTGCGAGAGCTGGGTGCCTCATCCATGATCAGTCCCGTCCGTCCTAGCATTAGTCGAATTTGCTATCAACATGGAAGAAGGACTCGGATGAGTCGAATCCTGAGGTGGGGCCGTTGCAGTGCCGAGCGAGCCCCACACAACTAACTAGTGGCGCCGCTCGGTCTTTGCTTGGCGCTGCAACCAGCGAACCTCCTCCAAGCGCATCCAGACTTCCAAAGAACCGCCAATGCTTTCCACCGCAGCAATTTCGACGCGCTGCTGAACCTCGCCTCTGCACCACGGAACTGCGGCAACCCAGACTTACGCATCGCCGCATAGATATCATGAAATAGCCACTTTCGCGTTCGCGCCACCTCGAGACCACTCGACTGGCCATCGCAAAACCTCGACGATTTCTGAGTCGATCCTTCTGGCATCCGCTTCACCATGGCGGGCGACAACGGGTCCGAGCCTAGGGCCCTCAACGATGAGGACTGGAGGGCCCAGGAGCAGCGCGATGACGCAGCAATCCAACAAATCCAAGAGGGCCTTGCCAGCGGTGTCGGCGAGTTTCTCACTAAGATCGAGCAGGGCGCCGAGTTCGACCAGGCCGGCAAAGCCGACGATGCTGTCGATTACGAAGACATCGATCTTAGCGACGACGACGACGACTTACCTGACGAAGAAGCTCCCGCAAGCGGCGCCAGCGCCGACGGCCCGGGCTTGACCGATGACAATGATGACGACGACCTCTTCGGCGAAAACCTCCCATCATCCCCTCTGGCCGCTGGAGACGATGCCGCATCTCCACACCCGGTCGATGCCAATGGAGATGACCTCATGCACATCGACAGTCCCCCGCACGAATCCCTCCAAGATCTGATAGCTCTCAACTTCGACCACGGCCCCAAGCCCAGCGACGCGAATCAGGACCCCGATATCCCCCCTCCCGCCGAGACCCTCGTCGAGGCCGTGAAGCAAGCATTTCCGGGCTTCGAGGAGAACACCGTTCTTGCATGGAATGAGATCCTGCGCCCGAAGCAGGCACACTGGATCTCCAAGAAGCCCGCCAAGCCTCCAAAACCGCTTGTGCCAACGAAACTCAGCCTAGAACTCGATGCTGACCAGGAAAAGCTATTTCGCATTCCTGGGCCGGCCTCGTCATCCGTACGTCAGAAGATCAGAGATGCCGAAGTACGCGGTCTCGTGTCCCTTGAGGAGCCCGAACCTCTGGAGCAGGCAGACCTTGAAGTCTTCACGCTGGACGACGAGGATGACTCCGAGGTGGTGGGAGGCTACACCCTTCGCGACATTGCCCTGGTATGCGACGACTGGGACTCCATGATTGGCCTTGGCGACGCCCTCGCTGCACGAGCCTCCGCCTCCACCAACAAGGTCGATCACATCTCCGACAATATGCTCATTAAGACTGAGGTTGATGGAGATGATGAAGACTGGGACAGAATGTTCCTCGACGCTCCGCCCAAGAAGCGGCGTCGCGAGATTCCCAAAGGCCTACCTCCCGTTCCCCGCTTCACCGCGCCCAACTTTGACAACTTTGAGGAGGCAACCTCCAAGCTCGGCAAGCGCGTGGTCCTCGATCTGAACGACCCCTATCTCCTCATCGACGATGTCGAGTCTGAGCGCGTCGCCAAGAGACGCAAAGTCCAGCACAAGACGGTACGCATGGCCAATGGCCGGCTTGGTCGGGAGTTGTCGCAGCGCTTCAACTTCTCGTCGGATACCGCCTACGACGCCTTGAAGGAGAACAGCCAGAGCAAGGTCCGCGCCACGCTGGCATCCATCCCGGTCGAGCACAGCATGACGGCAAAGAAGCTCTCATGGCCCTACTACAAGGTGAAGCTCTCGGCAAGCGACCCCCACAGCTACCATCGGCCCCAGTTCCACCCGCGAAGAGACGCCTTCCACCCGATCAGGTTTAAGCCACCTTCGATCAAAAAGAAGAAGCAACTCAAGGGGAAGCGGATCTGTGACATCTTCCAGTCGTCGGCCGATCTCACCATGAACGACAATTCGACCGCGGTGCTCCTTGAGTACTGTGAGGAGATTCCCATCGTCCTGTCCAACTTCGGCATGGGCCAGAAGATCATCAACTACTACCGCCGCTCCAAGGGAACAGATGCGAGGCCCGAGAAGCGGGATCTCGGTGAACCGTATATTCTCATGCCTGAAGATCGCTCACCGTTCGCTATGATCGGGCAAGTCCACCCTGGCGAGACGGTGCCCACGCTTCACAACCAGATGTTCCGTGCCCCCATCTACAAGCATTCTCCGAGAAGCACCGACTTTGTCCTAGGACGGAGCAGCACCGGGAAATCCGGCTCCACGTGGTATCTTCAGAACATCGATCACCTTTACGTCGTCGGGCAGATTATGCCCTCCATGGAGGTCCCTGGGCCGCACTCCCGCCGTGTTACCAACATTGCCAAGAACCGACTCAAGATGGTGTCGTATCGACTCCTCCATCGCAGCGACAACGTCACTTTGACCGATATCACCCGTCACATTGCCGATTCCAACGAGTCGCAGAACCGTCAGAAGCTCAAAGAGTTTTTGGTGTTCCGTAAGGAACAGCGGAATTGGGCGCTCCCCGAAGGAGAGGAACTCATGCCCGAGTCCGAGATTCGGGGGCTCGTCCGCCCGGAAGAGGTTTGTCTCTTGGACGCCATGCAGGTTGGTGCGCACGAGCTCGAGAATGGCGGCTACGAAGTCAACGACGCCATCTTCAAGGACGACGACATGCTGGAGGGTGACGAGCTTCCCCCGGATGCTCTCGCTAACAAGATGGCACCGTGGCGGCTTACCAAGGCCTTCATCGACGCCAGCCACGGCAAGGCCATGATTGCCGTCCACGGCCCTGGAGATCCGACAGGCAAGGGCCTCGGCGTCAGCTACCTCCGCACCTCTATGAAAGGGGGCTTCTTGGAGCAGCTTCATGGCCCGCTCGCCACGTCTGCCGACGCTATCGAACGCCAGCGGAAGGCGAATGGCGGCCACATGTACAATGTCAAAAACCAAGACACTCTCTACACCGAGTCCCTCCGGGACATATGGACGCGGCAAAAGCAGAGCTTGGAGGATGATCAGGAGCACGACGACGACGACGTCCTCGCCCAGGAGGATGAAGACGAGCGGTTCAACGTGCAGAACCAAGCGCCCCCGCCTTCCATGGTGCCTGACGGCGTGAGCCAAGTGAGCCAGAGCCAGGCTAGCGCCCTGAACTGGCGCAAGCTGAAGATCATTCGCGAGGTCAAGGGCGAGGATGGCCAGATCCAGACCGTGACGGAAATCGTGCATGACCCTGTCGTCATTGCGCAATATAGCAAGAGGAGGCGGCAGATGGAGTTTGAGAACATTGAGTGAGTGCACCGTGACCCCGAATCACGGGGAGAGCGTCATCACTAATCCGACGTCCAGCATCTACAACGTCAAGCTCACCGGCGACCCGGAGAAGGATGAACTCATCCTCGAGAAGTAAGCTGTGCCGAAGCCACCTCCTTTCGGCGTGGGGCCAGGAAGTGTTAACATTGTAACAGGGCCCGCATCGAACAGGAGCGACTGGAAAAGAACAAAGAGCGACGTAAGAAGCGCGAGAAACAAAAGAAGCTTCAGCAAAAGATGCGGGACGGCGGCACCGGCGGCACCGGCGGCGACGAAGGCTCGCCCGAGCCATCGACGGAGAAGATCACGGGCACGACCCGCAAGTGCGCTAACTGCGGCCAGGTCGGCCACATCAAGACCAACAAAAAGTACGTATGCCCTTGCTCCCAGAAGGAGACAGCCAAGGCCCCCGCGACAGCGCCAGGTGCCAAGGGTCATCAGAGCCTGTCCGGCATCCTCCCCTCCAGGTCTAGCAAGCGCGACTACACCTACAAGCCCACCCTGGACCCTCGTCCGGGCGACCGGTTCTGGGATCCCCGGACGTGGGATGCCAAGGCCTTTCAAGGCCAGATGGACGTCGCGCCCGCGCCTCCGCCCAAGCGCAAGCGCTAGCAGAAGCGTGTTTGCGTGGAGAGATGCTGAGAAGAAGGGCTTTGGCGAGGAGTAAACGCACCACCTCTGAGCCGGGCGCCTTGAGTTTGGCGGCGATCTTTCCTTTCGTTTTTTCCCCCTCCGGCTCCCTTCGATATTAGTTAACCTCGGCCTCACTCGAGATGCTCTCCTCTGTTGAACAACTCCGTCTATTTTCTTAATATTTTTCCTTTTGTCCCCGAAACGTGATGCTTCACCAAGACAGCCATGCTGACATTGGACTCTTTCTCGCTCTTACCGAAAAGACTCTGCCCGCTCCTCAACGGCTCTCGGCCACGCGACCAAAACCCGGACGATACCACTAGCTTGGGTTCGACGAACGCCCCGGTTGCCGCTAGCTTTGTCAACCTTGGCTGAGCTGGGACCATGTGTGATGGAGGGCTATCCAAAGTGTGCTTGGGGAGGGGCGGGGTGTGATTGTAATGTGCGTGGTGCTTCTCGAGTCGGGCGGTCGATTGATTGATCACCCTGCTAAGCGCGGCACTTGCGCCAAGCAGGTCAGGCGGACTCTTGGCTTCCTGGAGACGGAACGAACGACTCGGATCGAACTGCTATATGGGTATGGTTATGGCTTGAAGTTGGGGAACCAGATCTGACTCTGGGAATTCAGTGCTGGCCGTCCACTGCACTCGGATCGGCGGGAGCAGGCGCAGATACGTAAGGGGCGCCCTGGAGAAACTGAAGGAGATATGGACGCAGTGGGAGAAAGAGGGCATATGTAGCGCCATCGGTCGCTGGTCTGAAGGGACAGACAGGCAAGTGAAGTCGTCACACCTCGCCTCTTTTTCTCCCTGTGGTGGAGGGGCATGGTCATGGAGGGCCTGGTCAGTGGAAGACGAGGGGCTCTTTGGTGTGGAATGTCGTTCTGGACTTGCGGGATGTCACTCGTCTCGTCAGCGGAAGCTTGCGGCGGGAGGCGTCTCTGGTTCGATCGAGGCTTGCTATGCCATCGAACAGGGAAAGGGGGGGCAACATCCCAAGTACCAGCGGAGAGTTCTCCAGGCCTCTGTTTCTGGTCGGGTATCCCACATTCACTGGTTGGCGTTGAGGCTCTCACTTGCTTTTCATGCATGAATGCATGCGTGGCTGCGGCGTTTTGGGATGGATAGATTCGGATATGGGAATTGGGTTTCGCGTTGGCGTTCAATTGAGTACCTACCTTAGGTAGAGCAGCATTCAATATGGCACGGGTGGAGATGCATGGTGTACTGTTGTTTTGTACCAGCACCAGCACAGAGACATGGGAGACCGATACCTTATTCACCCTCAGTTTCAGTCTCTGGTATCGAGACGAGTGGCTGCAGTGCCGTAGTTTTGTTGCTGTTCTGGAGGTTGCGTATTTCGATTGAGATGTTCCCCCAGTGTGCCTACGCGCTTGGAACCTTACACACTCGCGAAGTGTCGCTGGCTTGGGTCACCGTAATGGATCCTGAAGGCGTGGGTGGGAGGTGGGTGGTTGGTCGTGGAGGGTGTTGATGGCCGATGATGGACTATGAACGCAGCGAGCTTTAGCAATTGACTACCACTTAACATGGCTTGGCTGTGATTCAAGCTCGCTCATCAACGGAGCCAAAGTGAAGTCGTTGCGGAGTGTGTTCGTTGGCTAGAAAGACCACAACGCTTCAATATCACCACCTGAATGTTACAGGACACAAGACGGGATCACTGAGGTGGTACCTAGCCTCCGTTCTGAAGGGGAAGCAGATCAAGACAGCTCCAGTTGATGTACATCAAACAACCCATCTGTTAGAAGCGGTAGTCGAGAGGATGATTTTGACATACATTATTTTGGGCTGCACTAATATCGTGGGATGGATCGGTAACTTCTGAGCGTGGTATGGCATGCTGCCGAAAATCTAGGGCTGCGCCTTCCCATGCCTGAGCTCACAAAGGCATCCCCGTCTTCCATTCTCTCAACTTCCAAGGTTCTTATTCCTTTTCTTTCCCTGTATTTCTGTCGCCATTGCACAGCTATCTCCGTAGAGCAGCAGCCGTCTTCATGGAACTTGAAATGGAAATGAAGCATCGTAAGCGCCCGAACACTCTTTGTCACGGCTCTGTAATTCGGCACGCGTGCGGCGAGGCTCGCCCCGATGTGCCATGGCCGACCTTGGTGTGGGGGGTTAGATCGAATATCCGGCCGGCCGGGTCCGCGATATATGGGTTGCCGTCCGCGCCATGACGGTGCATCGTAGATGGCTTCGATTGCACCCCTACGTGCCATGCAAGTGCCGGTCCGGCGCTTGGTGGTCTAGATTCGGCGCTCGCTACGGGACTGACAATCCAGCTTACCTCCCTCTTCTGTCTTGCTACGCTTGTGAGAGTTGAATGGGATATTAGGCTGGTCTAAGTTGGGAACTGCTGAACGGCCGGAATAATCGTAGGTGTAGAGGTGGGTGGTCGTTGGCGGCATGTGCTTAAGGGCAGGACTTGATGATACTGACTTTAGTGGGCGCCAAACAAGCGTTGTGAGATCGAGCTTCGAGAAGCTGTGCGTCGAAGGACAAGCTTCATGTTCAAGCTGTGTTTCTATGTTTATCGCCCTCGTGGGCTGCATGGCATGGTGCCTTGCTTAACCGCCGTCCGGACTCGACTCCCGAGTGGTATCCCGGGATTTTGGTCGAGCGATGGTATTGTGTACCGGGTTGGGCATTCGGAAATAGTAGCCTGTGTGGTGGTATCTGTAAGCCCCTCTCATGGCGGACGTGATGGAAGTTGCTCGGTTGCACGAGTCGTGGCCTTGATTGGCGGCATCATGGACTTGGTGCACTGCAGTTGGAGCGGTAACGCAGAGAGAGCTTGGCAATTTGATTTTTTTGACCAGAGCAGGGACTTGCTCACTGCAGTCTGGGGAAGAAGCCGGCGAAAGCACAGAGACGTCGTTGAGAAGGTGACCGGGATGTCAACGATGAGAATGCTGCTGTGAGCCGGTGACCCCGGACGCTGCAGGTGATTGTGCTAAAAATAGCTAAAAATAGATCGCGCTTATGCATCGCGGAAATCGCAAGCGGGCAAATTTGCCCAATGGCACCGTACTTTAACCCTCTCAGCGCTTGCAGCCGCCAACTGGGCAAATACTATGGCTTTACACCAATCAGCAGCCGCGTGACTGGCAGTTGTTGGCCAATCGCCGTCCCAGCCGTTGCAAGCTTGATGGAAGAAGCGGGCCAGCCTGCGTTCCCCACCGGGGCTGCGCCTGCAACCCGCAGGGACCGGCTCTCTTTCCAGCAAGGGATCGGTCCAAAAACATTGATGCAGAATCAACACCGTTCGTTGCAATCATTTTTATGCGCAGTTGCTGTTACTGATTGAGTTGCGTCGGTTCCTGGATCGATACGGAAGACCTGGATGCCAAGCACGCTGTGCAACCGTGAGCAACTCGAACACTGAACTAATTTCCGCAAGGCCGTGATGATCCTTGTCGGTCTTCGTCCGAAGGTCAGTTGTGCTCCGTCTAAACAATACGCCGTCTCGTCTATCGCTCCCGTCATCAGGCCGGCATGTGAAGGCTACGTGACCTGAAGAAACAGCCTAGTCAATGCACCAAAAAGAACATATCATGCAAGCCGGTGGCCAGCTTGCAACGAGATGAAGGAAGCAAAGTTTGAGTGGTCATTCAGCAAGCTTGCCATGCTTGTTGAAGTGGCTGTTACGGCTCTTGTCGGCCGGCTCGACTTCAAACCGGAAAGCAGCGCCACTGAGGCTCCGTGGCGGAACATTTCGCAGCCGAATACCAGTAGGAGACACTGCCCTGCCCGCCATAAGGGACCCTGCCGGTCGGACCGGATCTGTATGCGGATCGGGATGTGTTTGAGGTTGACGACAAGCAAACGGAAGATACAGTACATCGAGATTTCTCTTGGCACAAACCGTGGCTGCGGCGAAGTCGCTTTCCTGCAGAATGTTGCAGATCGCGACTTTGTTCGTTCGTGAGGTCGCCAAGTACGGATAAGAGCAGGCACCCTATGCTTCTGTTCAGCATCGCAAACGGGAAACCATCCCAGCGTCAGCCGTTGTGGTTTTGGCTATCCATCCACGCATCGTTTTCCATTCCGTTCTGCGTTGCAGCCGGACCGTGGATCATCTCGAGGCTTACCCGGAGATATTGCAGCTTTCCAGAACAACGGAGCCAGTCATCCCACTACAATTAATTCCGGAACTTCAGAGTTGTCCTCGACCGGGACATGTCGTTGTCGCCGGCGGGTGCTTCTTGTTGCATTGCCATGTCGCTTCCATTGTCGCTTCTTGCCACAGTATTATTGTCTTTGTCCTCTGAAATCTGAATTGTAGGTGGCCTTGACGGTCGAGGTCACTGAAAGTCAAAGGCACGACCCGATGACTTCCATCCACACTTTCCCGTTGTGGTCTCGGTTTCGACAGATACCCTTGTCGACAGGGCTGCATCCAGCCAATCGAATCGCGTGTTCCATCTCGGCCTGCGGGGGCTTTGCCAAGCTTGACTCGTGGCTCTCCGGCTCCTCTGCCCGCGCTGCAGCGGAACCCTTGCTTGGCCTTTCCCCGGGCCTTTTCCCTCCCCCACCGCCCGCTCTTTGCGCACCCTCTCATCTTTCGCCTTCTGAACTCGCGATCTATTATTAGCATCGCCAGATCCAGCCTCGTCGCCCTGGGACTGCACGAGCGGTCACCGCATGTACCGGTGTATCTTTTGACGACCCTTGTCGCGAACAAGAGAATTGGCGTCGCCCGCCGAAATATCGAGCTGGTTGCATTGCCCCCAGCGCACAAAAAGAAGGCCGTCGCCCTCGTCGTCGCCGTTTGTCGCGGTCCGTGACAGTCAAAGAAAGAGTCGAGCATCCACGCCCGCCTCCACCACTCCAGACTGGCCCCATACGAGGCTGCACTTACACGCGCACCCTCCTGCAGCACACTACACACCCCACGCCCTCCTCACCAACACAACAACCACATCGTCGCCGTTGGTAACCTGTCGACGCGGCCGCTGATTGCCGTCGGCGTGTTTTTGTGCTTGGCTGTGTGCGACACCGTCACAACTTCAGGCATAAGTCACGATGGGTCGGAGAAAGATCGATATCAAGCCCATCAAGGATGACAGGAACCGCTCTGTGTGAGATACTCCCGCGTCTCTCTCCCGATCACCACTAACAGTTCTCTTCGCGCTCAGCACCTTTCTGAAACGAAAACATGGTCTCTTCAAGAAGGCCCACGAACTGTCGGTGCTCTGCTCTGTGGACATCGCCGTCATCATCTTCGGCACCAACAAGAAACTCCACCAGTTCTCGTCCGGAAACATGCGGGAGATGGTCCACCGGTGGAGCTGCGTATGCTTCCTCCTCCTCCCCGTTGCCCACCCACACGCGACTAACATGGGTCTGGATGGATCATGTAGCACGGCGAGCCAAACGAACACAAGGGCCCACTCGACTTCAACGGCGGAGCCGACGACGACGAGGACGACGATGAGAACGGCACTCCTCCCCAGGTCCAGGGACTCGAACCGGACATGCTCCCCCCTCACTTCCAGAACGGCCACCCATTCCCCATCATCCGGCATCACACCCCTTCGGCATCGCCTCCCATTTCCAACGGTGTCTTCAACCCGCGAGGCCACACCCCGCAGCCCCAGATGGGCTCCCGTCCGTCATCGCGAAACGACATGCGCCGGATGGGCTCGAGCATGATGGGCCAGCCCGTCGGGTCTGCCGGCCCCCAACAAAATTCCGTCAACGGCTTCGCATACATGCCACAACCAGCCATGTACAACACCCCGAATGCTCACAATATGACCTCGAACATTCCCCACGGACTGCCACAGCCATACTCTTACCAACCGCAGCCGCACCCGCACCAGATGCAGCCATACGTGGATGAACAGCGGAGGGCCTCGGGGCCTGCTGCCTTCCCTCTCCAGCCGCCACAAGGGCCACCGGCAAGTCGGCATTCCGTGTCCCCTCCCCAGCCGCCTGCTGCCCAGCTTCCTTCCCAACTACCCGCGCAACCTATGGCGCACATGTCACCACCGCCACAACCACAGGCCCATCCCATGCAAAGCCCGCCCCAGCCTCAACAGCACCTCCCGCCTCCCCCACCACCACCGCCACAACCGCAAGAGGTTCCGCAGGTCTTCGCTCCGCCTCAAGAACCCCACCCACCCGCGCCTCCGGAGTTCAGGACAGAGTTCAAGACAAAGTCCCTTTTGCTAGACACCAACATCAAGAAGCAGCCCCCGCGCAAGGGAGGCAGCATCTTTACGCCCATCGACGAGAATCGCTCCATCCTTTCGCAGCATCTCGCGGCATTCCATCCCGAGTTAAAATCGGAGCCGAGGTCGGGGCCGCCATCCAGCAGGTCGCAATCCATCGATGGCGGTAGTGTCACGAGGAGCAGCAACCCAAACTCGCCACCGTCACTCCCACGCATCAACACACAAGTGCACCAGCCGCACCAGCCGCAGATCAAGCGGAACGGCTCGCTGGGGAACATCCCCGAGACCACCTTCACGCCGCCGTCGCGGTCCAACAGCCTGCACACGGCCCGCAGCATGTCGCGGCCGCAACTGAAAGTGCAGATCCCAGACGAGTCGGACGGCGGCAGCGCTACCAATGAGTCGGCCTCGCCCCGCGGCACCACAGCGACGGCGACCGACGTCACGTCGCAGCCGTCGCGGCGGCCCACGGAATCGCACGCGTCAGGCGTCGTCCTGCCGCCCCCGTCCCCCTCGGCCTCGACGACGCTGCTCTCGGCGGGCGCCACGGGCCCGCCCAATCCCTTTGCCCGGCCGCCTCCCCACCAGAACAACAACAACGGCAACAACAACATGAACATCGACACGCCCGTCTCGGCCCTGCCGTCGCGCTTCCTCGGCGACACATTCCTGCCGAGCCCGGGCGGCTTCTACGCCGACTGGGGGCTCAAGAACGACCACAACGCGCTGAGCCCGCTCAATTTTGGCACGCCCGTCGTCGGCACGGGGCCGTCGTTTCTGCGGGACGATTTGGCGCCGCTCAAAAGGAAGAGTCCTGATATCAGTGGCAGTGGCAATGGGGCGGCGGGCCATGAGGCGGGCGCGCATGCTGAGATGCAGGGGAGTGAGGCTAAGAGGCTCAAGGTTGGGGGGGCTGTGTGAGGTGTACACATGAGGCGTTGAGTATGTTTTGTGTTCGTTTCTCGCCAGAGTGGTTTTGTCTGTGCTGGTTTGACCTATTTTTTCTTCTCTTCTTTTCTTCTCCTTCTTCCATGGTATACAGCACTATTTTACTTCGTTTGTGGGATAGTATTAGAGGTTTTGCTACACTTCTTCCCCCCTTTTTCTTCGGGATTCATCTTCGCGGCAGGTGTTACATTTCTGAATCGGCATTGGACAGGCGTTCATCGACGGACTATGGGAAAAGGACGATGGACGGGGAGGCACGATTGAACGATGTTTTTGCTTCTTGAATCTTGGAGAATATGGATATCGGCGTTGTTGGAGTATATGGGCTGTTTGTGCAAGTATGGCGGTACGTACTGTACAAGTACAGTGGGCTTGTATGTCGGAATGGATGTGTGTGAATGAACAGTACAGAATACAGAATCGTTTGTCTCGATCGTCTTTGCCGCACTGCAGTACGAGCGTGGGATGGTTTTTTTTAAGTGGGAGAAGCGATCTGAACGCCCGGGTCGCTGTTTTGGCCAGGTACCTAGGCGCCTGGCCGGGTTGAGTCAGCCCTACGAGCTGGAGACTGGACGACCGCCGGGAGGACCGGTCCGCTGCTGCATTGTGACCCGGTCGGGTTAGGGCTGGCTGGCTCACTCTGGGAAACCTACCCGATATCTCGAGAGGGCGGTGGATGGTGAGTGAGCCTGGGTAGCAGTGGTATTGGGGGTGGAGAACTCCCTACACCTTATGCAGGTGGCTTCCTCAGCTCGTGGCAGCAACCTGGTCTGGGCGTTGGCGGCTCTGTTTCTATACTTAGAAGCTGGCCGTTTTCAGACGACAGACGGACATTGTTGGTACGAATACTGTTAAAAGGCTTCGAGGCAACTCCCAAGTGCCGGCATAGGGGAAAACATGGCTGCTAGAGGGTAAGTTCAGCTGAGGTAAAGAAAACACCTACAAGCGTCTTGTGAACACTCCGACAGTCCTACCGCCAGCGTCACAACGGAAGCCTGTGTATCTTCGACGCTTAGTAAGAGGTGAAACTAGAGTGTCTATGAGATCCGATAAAAGCCCGGTTTTACATCCCTTTCTGTTTCACTTCCTCCCTCCTGTACCCAAGTTACGTTGAACCCAAGTTACTTGAGTTTCGCAGCCATAGCATCGACAAGCAGCACGTTTGAGAATGAAATCCCGACGTCGTCAAGCGGCTTCGGTAAGCTGAAGTCGCCACACAGCGACGCTCACTCGCACACTTCTCCGCTTTCTCAACACGGACCTGGCCGAGCAGACTTATCGCCCGACCATTGATGGTGTCCTCCTCATCCAGGTTGTCCGCGGACAGCAAACGCATCGAGTTCTCCTCGGTCATCCACTCGAGAACCACGTTGCTCTTTGTCCAGGTGTGGTTGACACTGCCAGGCAGTTCAGAACAGACTTCAGCATCGCCAAGAGTAGAGGAGAGCTGCAGAGATTTCATGATCTTATGCTTCAATTGCACTACCTGAAAGAATCAGCAATTTTATTAGACTCAAGTTACGTGTTGAACAAAAGAACAGAACGCACCATTCCAAGCTTGATCTCACCCAGCCCAAGGTACCTCGTCATCAAGGCAAAGCCGAAGCAGCCCTCACCCAAACTTGTCATGCTTGCTCTTCACCTTGATATCCAACAAGGCCTCGTGGTAATTCCCCTCCCGCCTAGCCTTCTTGAGCATCTTAACCTCGTCCTCGATCAGCCTCCGGCCCGCGGCCGCCTCCAGCTCGGCGCGGCTGATGCGCTCCCTGGCCTTTTCCTCGCGCGACGCCTTGAGGCGCGGCTTGAAGCGCGCCTGCATGCGCACGCGCAGCGTCGTGTCGAAGGTGATTTTCGTCTCGTCGCCGCGCACCTCGGGCGGGGCACCGCCGGGCTTGGCCGAGCGCGAGGCGTGGATCGTCAGGAAGGTGTCGCGCAGGGTCTGGACCTGGAAGGTGCCGGGCGTGTCGGCCGTCGGGACGAGGACGAAGGACTCGAGCGGGGAGACGGCGTCGGAGGCGGCTGTCAGGATGCCGAACTTGTCGCAGGAGAGGTATCTTGGGGGGGGGTGTTAGTTTAGGCTTACTCTTGGGGGGGGGGGGGATGATTGAGAAAAAAGGGCTGCGTACTTCCCGTGATGCGCCTTGAGACGGAAGTTCTCGGTGCCCACGATGCGATTGGCAACCCAGACCTGGCGCACGTCGTGCGGCTCCGCGGTGGTCGGGTTGCCGTCGATGATGTTCTCAATAGGCAGGGCAAAGACCTTGCCAGTGGCATCGCAAGCCAGCGCAGTAGGCGGGTCGCTCGGCAAGACAAACATTACGGGGCCCGAAATATCGGACACGACATCGGCCGAGACCCAGGTGTCGTCGTCGTCAGCGTCGGCTTCGGCTTCGGCGTCGTCTGGTTTGGGAGCCTTGACCTGCCGCTCGGGGTTGTCGTCTTGTCCTGCGCCCTCGCCCGCCTCGGCGCGCTTCCTCTTCTTGGGCTTCTTATCACCCTTGAATGCGAGTGGTTTGACCATGCTGGGTTGGTCGAATGGGGGTTGTGGTTGAGGACGGAGATTGAGTGTCGATGTCGGGATGCTGGCGTCGCAAGTGGCTGCCTTATCGATAAGAGCTCCGCCGCGAGTCGCCGACATCCATCGTCACTTCGTCATCCAACCCACCGTTTTCAGCAGGTGACAATGACGGGCTTGGCGTCTTCCCCACCCCTCTGAGAGGGGCACGAGATCACCAGATAATCACAAGTACATACATAGAGCCATCGCTGGATATTTTTCTCACTTACTCGGTTGAAGAACTGAATCATTGTAGCTCAAAGCAGATTTTATTCTACAACATGGCGCCAATCGCGCAGGCCGTGACGGTCTCGTTGGAAGACCTCAAAAACGGTAAGCGACCCAAATCGGTAGTGCCAATGGTGTAAGTGGCGTCGCTGACGAGGGTTAACACACATGATGCACAGGGAGTGTGCCGTCCGAGACTCTCCACGAAGCCTTCGGTCCCGACTCGCTGGGCATCCTGATCGTCAAAGATGTCCCTCCCGAATTCGACAGGCTGAGGCACCACCTGCTGTCGTACTCATCGTACCTAGGAAATCTGCCCAAGTCGCAGCTCGGTGCGTCTGTGTCGTAGTTAAGATGTTGAGGGCCTCTCGATCTCGGCCACCACTAACGCCACCAACCAAGACAAGCTCGAGAACCCAGAAGCAAAGTACCTAAACGGATGGTCGCTCGGCAAGGAGACGCTCAAGAACGGCCAGATCGACACTCTCAAGGGGTCCTTCTACGCCAACTGCGCCTTCTACGTCGACCCCACGCTGTCGTGCGCCGTGCCGACGGAGCAGTTCAGCCCGGCCAATTTCCCCGAGTACCTCTCGCCCAACATCTGGCCCGACGAGGCCACCCTCCCGGGCTTCCAGGACACCTTTGAGAGCCTGTGCCGCCTGATCATCGACGTGGCCGTGCTCGTCGCCCGGGCCTGCGACCGGTTCGCCGAGCAGGAGGACATCCCCGACTATCCTACGGGAGGGTACCTGCAGCGTGTGGTGAGCACCTCGACCACGACCAAGGCCCGCCTGCTGCACTACTACCCGTCGGACCCCACCGACGAGCCGGCCCCCGTGGCCATGGCCGACGCCGTCGCCAACTCCAACGATCCGGACGAGGACGACTGGTGCGCCACCCACCTCGACCACGGCTGTCTGACGGGCCTCACCTCGGCCATGTTTGTCGACGAGTCGCAGCCCGAGTCGAACCCGACCGTGGCGCTCCCGGAGATTGAGTCAGCGGCGGCAGAGGCAGAAACCTCAACCGAACAGCCGTCCGTCTCCCACCTGTCGCCGCTCCCCGAGCTCGACTCGTCCCCGGACCCGGCCGCGGGGCTGTACATCAAGTCGCGCGCGGGCCAGACGGTGCAGGTCCGGATCCCGCGCGGCTGCGTCGCCTTCCAGACGGGCGAGGCCCTGGAGCGCATCACGCGGGGCCGGTTCAAGGCGGTGCCGCACTTTGTGCGCGGGGCGAGGGCCGCGCTGAGCGAGGGCCGCGTCGCGCGCAACACGCTGGCCGTCTTTACGCAGCCGAACCTGGGCGACGAGGTGGATTTGCGGGAGCATATTACTTTTGGGGAGTTTGCTAGGGGGATTGTGGCTAAGAATACCGTTTCGTGAGGGGAAGGTCCGGGCAGGTTGGCTTGTTGTGGGCAGGAGATGGTAATATTGTATCATGTGTAATTCGGCTTGTCTGAGTAGTAGGTAACATGCCCAAATTTGAGAGTCAGCTTACTTAAGTCTGGACGTCATGCCGTCTGACTACCTAGAGAGCAGACATACGCGTGCTAGAACAGGGGGGACTAGACTCCCAGTCGGCGATGAGGATGCGAGCCCTTCACACCAGCGGCCGCAGTTCCATCGACGCCCCCAGCTCGTCCGCTCGGTATGACTCGAACGGTTTCCGCGCCATGTGCATGTACGTTCCCCAGGCCCCGAGCACCAATAGTGTGAGGCCCACGGTTGTCACCCCGTACACTATCTTGTTCGTCTCGCCTTCTAGCTGGAACAGATTGACCTGCCACAGTGCCTGTGACGCATTAGCTCCCATGGCTACAAGTGTAATGGCGGACATGTATTGTACTTACCGTGGTGAAGGTGGCTGGAAGAAACAAAACCCCTAGCAAGCCAAGCGTCTTCATCATCCTGCTGTCGCTGGCAGCGGACTGGGCAACCCTGAGATTGCTGTGGGCAATGTCTCGGTTCGTCCTGGCTTCCCGCTGTGCAATCATGTTGGTGGTCTACCGACAGTGTATCAGTGTCAGCTTTCATCTCTACGTGACCTCTCTGTCATGGTTCAGCCTAGAGTGTCCTCAAAGCGAGGCAGCGATGGCCTTACCATGCCGATAACACCCCGTAAACGCTCCAGTAGATCAGTGGAACGATCCTGCACGGATTTGCATATGGATAGAGAAGGCCGCAAGCATGCCTCGAACATCTCTCTCTCGCCGGGTTGGAGCCGCTTCCCGGGCCTGGCTTGCTCCACCAAGTCCATGGCCTCCCGGCAGTGGTCGGCAAAGCGCACTCCATAGGCCAGATGAGTCTGAGAATGGCAAATCTGAGCATGGGTGGCAGCGAATTGTCGGTTTAACATGTCGGGATCGGAAAGCTCCTTGGCGCGTTGCGGAGTAGGGGGGTAAAATCCCCAGCCGGGAGGCACCATGTCCAAGAGCACCTCGATCTCGTTGAGGTCGGTATAAAGGTCGGCTACCCATTCCTCCCACGATCGCGCCAGTTGGGCGTATATCAGGGCCAGAATGCCCAGGGGGGTTGTCCGGAGAAGACGTTCGTTTCTGAGGCAGAGGTTTCGCAACTCGGCGAGCTCTGCTGGGACCTTGCAGCATACGAATGCCACGCTGTGGAGGCTGGGAAGCTCGATTCGCAGACTACAGGTGATCAGTGCCATGTTTCTTCCCGCGCGGACGAAGAAGGCTGCCGTCGGTGTGTTAGCCGACTTGTCGGTACATGGTTATCGGGACTACCCAGGCCAGACTCACTGACAGCAGTCATCCGGTGTTGGCAGACTGGGTCATACTCGATCTCGTGGAAAAAATATGCCCTTATTGTCCTGGATATCGTGTCTTTGGTATGTGGCCTCAGGTGGAACAGATTAGCGATGTGGTCAAGCTCCGTCATTCCGGCCTCGTCGGTGGAACGCTCCAAGGGGTTGTTGCCCAGTCGCGTGTCACCGTAGGCAGTTCTAGTTTCATTCAGTGTTAGCAGATTACTTAGGTCCACGGGCACCTCCCCGAATCCCGAAATCGTAGGTTGGTTCCGGACCACTTACAGCAAAAAGAACGACGGCGGCCCATCTTGTAGCTGCAATGACCGTACCTAGCAGCTGATTAGCCTCGTTTGCATTGAAATGTCAAGCCTCACAGACGTCTCTCACAATCTCTTTAGCCTTATCAGCGACCTTGCCCTTGCCGCTGATGTCTTCGTCGATCGGAGTATCCGTATGTTGAGAGATTGTCAAGCACTTGGCTTGAGAGCCCAGGTCGGGGCCATACTGAATACGCCGGTTTCTCATTTTGTGGGCATCCGGTTCCGACAAGACGGCTTCTATTACCTTGTCGTAGAATGTCAGAAAGAAAAGTAGAGACCGAGATTTTGAAGAGGCAGTTCGGTCTGGCGTCGATATCAGGCACATAGCGAGGCTCTCGCATCAGGCAACTGAAGCAGGAGGGACTTCGCTGCGCCACTATTGTGAGGCTGGCCGCTCAGCGGGCTGCAGGAGACGAGTGCATGAGGCGCCAAAGTCTGACCGGTCAAGAGAGGATCGCGGCCAGCGCAAGGCGATCCAAGATCATGGTATGCATCGCTTCATGATTTCAGGGAGCCCAGAGGAAATCACCAGGTAAAAATGAACTCTGACTGCCGGTGCCAGTGGTGCTTTTGCAGCACTGCGGCGAGCACCACAGTTGATGCATGTATTCCGGCTGCCACTACCACAGTACGGCAGGTTGTTGAATTTGCCGGATCGCTCGCTCTTGGATTGGCTGAGCCGGGCGACGACCAGGCTCTCGTGCGTAGTTCCTGCGCTCAGCTGAGTACCCAACCGCAGGATGCACCTTGGGCGCAAGACCGTCGGGTGGGCATGGGTCGCTGACGAACTGGGGCGGTAACAACTGTTGTTGCTGTACTCTGTGATTTTGAAGTCACGTAAGAGCCTATGCGTCAATTGCGGATAGAGGTGGTTCATTCGGACAATTTGAAAGGAACAGAGATCGAGAACGAGTCACGATGTGAAACGCCCATTTTGTGATCCCTGCCTGCCGGGTTGTCTTGGCAGCTGTCGAGAGTGGCGCCCCACTCGCTGCACGACACGCTGCCGGGACCGGGGTGTGCCATGTTCCAACAATGGAAGCTCCGGCAAGACAGAATTGCCGCTCTGCGAGGCAAACGTGAGGTTGTCCTGGGGAGATTTTTCGACTGTTCACTCGTTCACTTATTGTATTTTTCTTGTATTAGCAGTCATCTGCCTCCTTTCCTCTGGCTAACTTGTTCAACCAATCGAGTTGGCCCAATTGACCCAGATATTGACGAGCAACGGCTTTCTCCCGTCGACATGTTCCCCTGCAAACTTAGTCTACCAGCAGCCGTTCTGCTGCTTCTCCGGGCGGCATCAGCGGCCGAGCAATCCGCTGTCGACACCTTTGACGCCGTAACGACGACTACTCATGTTTCGACCACCATCACCGAGACGCCAAACGCGCTCTCCACTGCGGCGGCGGATGCGACAGACAGCGTCCTCAGCACGAGGACAGCCGCCGCCGGGCCAGCAGCACCCACCAACGGAAAGGGCGCTGCCGAGTTGGCCGCGTGCCACAACACCGACGGCGAATTCAAGCCATTTTGCCTGCCCAAACACAACGATGTCTACTACCCAGAGTCGATGCACTACAGTATGCCCTCCCCTTATCCATCCTCCACTCCTCAGCTCTCAACAACGAGGCACTAACATTGACCCCCCTCACAACAGTAACCTGGGACCCCTCCTTTTTCCCCGGCGCCAACACCACCCTTAAACTCCTCGGCTTCTACACCAACACCACCTCCTCCCCATCCGCATCCCCAACCGACAGCACCGGCCCGCCAACAGGCGAAGAACAAGCCTTCAGCACCGAGCTCATCGAGGCCGGCTGGGGCCTCCACGAGTGGCACATACCCAACTCGCTGCTATCCAGCACAGGCCACGACCTCGTCAACGTGACCCTGCACATGGTGGCGCTGCCCAAGGACGCCGATCGCGCCCGCTGGCTGACGGGGCCGACGGTCACGCTGCGCTGGAAGCCGAAGCCCCCGCCAGAGCCCAAGCCCGCCAAGAACGGGGACCGGGAGCTGTATATTGCGCTGCCGCTCGTGTTTGGCTTTGCCGCGCTCATGATTGTGGCCACCTTTTTCAAGAATCGGCAGATCAGGCGGATCGGGGTCGCCAGTGTCATGGGCCGGGCGCGGAGGGGGGCTGGGAGGAGAGGTGGTGGTGGTGCTGGGGCGAGTAGGAGGGACCGGGCGAGGAACCAGGATAAGGAGCTGGGCATTCGGTTGATGGAGCGGGATGGGGCGGGGATGGAGTCGGATGAGGAGGTTGGGGCTGGTTGGGACGAGGGGTGGCGGAGTCAGGACAGTGACGGGGCTGGGGCTGGGGCTGGGAGGAGGGTGTTTGATAGGGTTGGGGGTAAACGGGACTAGATGGAAGTTGGGTTCGGTTGTATCTGTCTTGCGGCATAACTTGGCGTTGGCGAGGATGCATTTGAATATAGATAGATGGCTATCAAGATGAGAAGCGAACGTGTCTCGGGACACTAAATCAGCAGCATGACTGCCTTTTACACACAACCAAGACTGCCGTTGGGTACCGTGCTCTCAAATTGTTCCATTCATCATAACGTTACCAAAGGAGTCCGGTGTCGCCCCTAAGTCATCCAGATCCACGCCATAGCCATACATTATACCCCTACAAAAGCAACCCGAACTCCAAATACAGTCCAACACCATCCAACCACTCCAGTTTCCAAGACACTCAGCACGGCGAACCAACACCTTATCACTCCCACTTAAACTCCCAGCTCTCCGTCCACGCCCCCTGCGCAAACAAGCGATTCAGCCCGCGTAGCAGCAGCACCGCGGTGTCCTGGTCATACGTCCAGTACCTCGAGTCAAGCGCGCGGTTGTTCAGCCAGATCCTGACGGGCCTCTTGGCCAGGCCCATGATGGTGGCGTTTCCGAGGGAGTTGTTGTCGACGTAGGTGCTGTGGAGGAGTCGTTTGGCCGAGAGCGACCGGGCTGTGGCGGTGAACTGTGTGTAGTAAACAAAATCGAACGCTGTCAGCCTTGTTCTGTCGATCGGTAAAAGCGATGGGGAAAAGACAAAGAAAATAACGATGGAGAGGAAGGGAACACAGCTCACCCGAACCTGACCCCTCGCCATCGACCTCAAACTCTCCCCATCATCCAAATGAAGCCACCCCTCGGCAACCTGGTGCCCATCCAGCGCCACAACCAGCCCCCACGGATTCCTCCTGCTCTCCGCCGTCGTCATCCCCGGCTCCTGGACCGGCACCACGCTGCCACCGCGCACAAACAGTGGGATGTGCCCGAGCGGCGCATCGATCGTGACGTTCTCGCCCGGCCCGACTCCTTCCGTCACCGCCGCGCGAGTATACCAATCATACCAGACCGTCCCCTGCCCGACGCCCGGAAACACCGCCCCGACCGTCACGGCCCCCTGCTCGAGGCAGGGCACGACCATGAGCGCGTCGCCGAGGAGAAACTGCCGGTCGGCGTCCGCCAGCCACGGCTCGGCGGGGAACTCCCACGCGAGCGCGCGCATGACGGGGCGGCCCTCGGCGCTGGCCCGCCACATTAGCGTGTACAAGTAGGGCAGCAGGGCGTAGCGGGTGCGTGCCGCGGAGCGGGTGGCGTCGGCGACGGCTTCCCACGCGTAGGGCTCCTGCGGGATGGCGCCGCGCGTGTTGTGGTTGCGGTAGAAGGGGAAGAAGGCGGCGAGCTGCATCCAGCGGGCGCACAGCTCGAGGTCCGTGTTGCCGGCGAAGCCGCAGGCGTCGGCGCCGAACATGGAGACGCCAAAAAGCGAGAAGGAGAGCGCCTGCGGGATGCTCAAGTACATGTGCGCCCAGCGGGCCTCGTTGTCGCCGCCCCAGTGGCCCGCCCACCGGCCGGATCCGGCGAACGTGCTGCGCCCGATGATGAAGGGGCGCTTGCCCTCGTGGATCGTGAGCAGGGCTTGGTAGGTGGCGTTGAGGATCTGGTGGCCGAAGAGGTTGTGGAAGTCGTACTCGAGGTAGCCGCCGTGGTGGGTTGCGTTGGGGCTGATGGCGTGCACGGCCAGGTCGCCGTGGAAGTTGTTGACTGCGTACGGCGGCCAGTCGACGTTCCGTGCCCCGGGGGTTGGTGTGCTGCGGTGGAAGGACGTTGGGCTCGGGGCCGTTGTCTGTGTAGCCTCCTGTTCGCCCAGGGAAGAGAGAGCCGAATATGCCTCGGACATGTTGGTGCGCTCGAAGCCCTCTGGGTAACCCAAGACGAGGTTTCCAGGCTCGCCTGGGAGGTTGAACGGCGGGTGGGCTGGGTTTAGCGTCAGGTTTCCGGTGCCACAGCTGCCCACGCAGAACGAAGCAACCTAGGAGAGTCAGTTGAGGGCGTTCCCAGACGATACCAAGTGTACTTTACCTCTGACATGTCAATCCACAACCCGTCGAACTGTAAAAATTCAGTCAGTTCCACTCTGGCTCTCACACCAACTGAGTCTCGAGACAGCAACTAGAGACAAAATCAAGGTAGACGCACCGCTATCTTCTCAGCCCACATCGACAACTCATTAATCCACCAGTCAATAGCACCGCTGCCGTTCAGCACAGCGCCCACCCAGTCAGGAAACACTACGCCCTGTTAGCACAAACCAAAAGAAGCACCGCAAAGGAAAAACACCAACCTGTGTAGCCGGGCCAGACGGCGCCGTAGTAGATGGAACCGTCCGGGTTCATGACAAAGGCGTCCGCATCCACTCCGCGATCATAGGGGAGATAAGCATCGGCCGGGTCCGCGGGGTTCGGGGCGTAGATGGCCGAGTCGACAATGGGGACGTAATGCTGGTGGTTGGCGCGCAGCCGTGCCAGGAACCGGGCGCCTTCCTCGTAGCCGAAGCGCTCCGGGTCGTTCTCGAAGTTACGGTACTGCTTCATGTAGTCGATGTCGGCTGCCAAAAACAAGAATTAATGTGTAAGCCCAACTGTGTACCTTGACCACTCCCGGGCTACTAAGGTATGCTTGACCAGGACACTTAGTAGACAGACTTACTCCAGATTGTCTCGAGCGGTAGGTCGGCATTGGCAAAGTTGTCGACCACCTCCTGCAGTTCCGCCCAGCTGTTGTAACCCCAGCGGCACTGGTGGAGGCCGAGGGTCCAGTACTGCTGCATGGCCGGGAACCCGGTCATGGTCTCGTGGTACGTCCGCATCACGTCCGTGGCCTGGGGCCCGCTGTAGAAGTACAGGTCGACCGTCCCGCCCAGCGCCCTCCACGTGATGCCGCACGGCCGCAGGAGGACCTCCTGGGCGTGGGCGTTGCGGAGGTAGACGCCGTGCGTGTACGACACGTACGTGGCCGACGTGTCGGTGGCGTTGGCGACGTAGGTCAGCTTGCCCGAGTTGTCGTCGTCCGAGTCGGACGTGAAGTATCTCGTGTCGAGATAGATGGGGTGGCTTCCGTAGATGTTGGCGTCGACCACATCGCCCACATCAGCCGCGAAGAGAGTCCCTGGAGCCAATCATCAGCATCAAACGCCCCTCCCTCCAAAACAACATCCTCGTGTGTCAGGCGTACGTACTGGTTAGGTTATTTCCCAAGCGGAAGCCGTGAATGACCTCACCGAGACCATACAAGTTGTAGTTCTCGGGGAGAGGGGAGGCAAACTCGATGAACTGGTCCTCGTAGACAAGAACCTTGCCCTCGGTGGAAAACAGGGTGTCGCCCGTGCTCTTGCGCTTCACGGTGAAGGAGAAGGTAGGGTCGTTGGACCAGGACACCTCCAGCTCGGGGCCCCGGTGTTTTCCCATGGAGCTCTCATTATCCCGTGGGACGAGCTGTGTTGGGAGAAGGAACCAGCTCTCATTTGCCGGGCCGATGTAACGGGGCCGGATCTCGACGTGGACACGGTCGTCGAAATGGTAGTCGATGGACAGGGTGAGATGCTCGATGTCGTTTCCGTAGACGTTGCAAGGTCGCCCTGCGAGATCCAGGTCTGCCTTCCAGGCCGACCCGATGGCGTTGCTCACGTTCCGCACATTGGACGCCTTGTAGCCTGGGCATACCGTCTGGGGGTCAACGGCTTGGGGATCCTTGATGTTGGGCAGGATGTTCTTGCCAACGTCGGCCGAGGCAGGAAGGGTAAACACGGGCGCCTGGTTGGTAGTCGGCCCGGTCTGCGCAGGGCTCCACGCAACGGTCGGTTGTTGACTCTGGCCTGAAGCTGTGTGCAGATGCAGGGCTGTGAGCACCAGCAGTGAGGCGAAGGTGAACAGGGCCATGGCTGAAATTAACCAGGGTCTCTTCGCCGGGCGGTTTCGGGGCGACGTAAACCGCTTCAAGAACACATGGGCAAGACCGAGAAGAGACAGCAGCGCGAGGAGCCCAAGGAATATATGCTCTTGCACTCCATGATGCCCAATTCTCAAGGGGTACTTTGTCCAGTCCCGTAGAGCCAGCCGTGCCGGTGACGCAAGGCACGGGTCGGCTTCGGCATGCCGAACTGCCTGCCGTTGGCTCTGGGCGGAGCATTCACCGGCTGGCCCGGCCAGAGCCGTCCCAATTCCGGCCGCCGAAACAAGAAGCAAACACCTGATAGCTGCTGTTGATGGTGTGGAAGAGCTTGCCGACGCCCGCCCGGAGAGCACCTGTAAGACGACCAGTCATCAGCCGGGAACGATTTTCAGACACTCCTCTCATCGGGCCGGCGTGTGCGAGGTTAGAAGAGGGGAACCAGGGCAGCGGAAGGGTGCCCGAAACATGTCACTTACAGCCGCGGATCGCTGGGCTCTGGTGGTCCAAGGTGCTGCACGCCTCGAGATTGGAGCAAACATTGATGTTGCAGTGCCTGTGCGTGTGTTCGTATCCCTTTGGAGAGACTGGCTGTGCTCCTGTTGCAATCTCCGTCTCCTCCTCACCGAGAGGGTCTGGAGCGGAGTTTGACCGAGAGGTTGGGCCGAGGGTGATACAGAGTCGATGACATCCATCATGTACCGTACGTTGGTGAGTAGCACCGGACACGACTGGTGCACGCCGGCATTTGACCAGTTTGGTAGTCCACAACGCCTCGTTACGCGCTAAAGTGTAGAATTGCCGCTTGCAACCTTGGATCTTGTTGCCGCCGAGAGTTGAACCGTTTGGATGCTGCGGTGCGACGATGGGATATTGTCGGATGAACTGTGCCCGGATGAAGCTCTGATAAGTAAGAGCAAGACCAAGAGCTGGAGGGCTAACAAAGCTAAGATTGATGTCAGGACGGGATTTGATGAGAGACACAAGGTAATGATGAATCGGCCCGCCATCTGACATCTTGGAGCGGGGCAGGAGAGCGCACACACCGCACAGGCGTCGTGACACAGAAGTAGATCGAGACCTGAGTGTGCCAAAGCGATCGGGGCAGGTGAGACAGACCTCTCTGATGGACTGATCATCGGGATCCCGGAAATGTGCCGGTTTAAATTGCAGCACTGCTGAATCCGCAACTGGCTCAAGTCGCACCGCTTGAGAAAAGCCGCCACCCGTGTTGATAGACAGACACGACTGCTCGGACCGGTGGGTATAGTGGATGACTGTCATAACGTGTTGGGAGATTCTCCGCTCTGTGAGGTATATGGTAGGTATGAGCTCAACATCTGCCGCCCACTGACGGCCCGTTCCTTTCTTTCTTGTCCACACCCGTTACAACTTATGCGCCTGCACCGCCCAGTTTCCCTCCATATCGAGACGTCCCCCGTCCGGTCCCCGAGCACTTGGCCCCAACCGTACATAGAAAAGTACAAACACCAGAGCTTTGGCCAACAATGCAAAAAAAATACTCACCCGCTTTGGAACCCACAATGAGGGTTGTGAAAGCGATATTCGGTGCCCGAGGTTTGCCCGCCATGACGCCCTTCCCCCATAACTCCCATCACGTTAAACAAAAGAGACAACTCCGTCGCTGATATCCAAAACATGGCTCAAGGAAAGCATTATAGCATATATGACCCGACCGCGGATGCCCCAGAACTCAGTAACTCAAGTCGACAGGACCTAATTGCGACAGCATCTTGTTGTCTTGCGAGTTTGTCGTCGACGTCGTATTCGTCCTCGAGCTCCCGGCCGTGTCCGACTGCGAAGTGCTGGCATGTGACGGCTGCAGCTCGAGCTGCGGCTCGACCGGGGGGATGCCGCTCTCGGAGAAGCCGAAATCCCGCATCTGCTGGAAGCTCCAGCTCGGTTCGAAGCCCCGACTCTTCCACGCCCGGTCCACCCGTTCGTACATCTCGTCGATCTGCTCGAGGCTGATCTTGCTCGTCTCGTACACCATATACCACACAAACGCGATGGAGAGGATGCAGAAGGCGCCCCAGAGAAAGAACACCCTCGAGCCCAGGTCGACCGATCCGGCAGAGGTATTCGAGGTGTCCACCAGGTATGGACTGCCGTACGCGATGCCAAAGTTCAGGATCCAGTTGGACGCCGTCGAAACCGACATGGACTTGGCGCGCACTTTCAGCGGGTAGATCTCGGATGTGACGACCCAGACGACCGGGCCCCAGGATGCCGCAAAGAAGAAGATGTATACGGCGACAAAGATTATGAGGATGATGTTCTGAGTCCACTGGTCGGCCCCGCTGGCCGTGGCGAACGCGGCGATCAAGAGCTGGCAGATGGCCATCCCGACGGCTCCCACGATGAGCAGCCTCCGTCGACCCCACGACTCGACAACAAACAGGCCGGGAATTGTCGACACCATGTTGATGACCTGGATGATGAGCGAAATCGTGAACGGGTTCTCGACCCCCGCTCCGTTGAAGAAGGTGGTGCCGTAATACATGATGAAATTGACGCCAGTCAATTGCTGCAGCATCTGCAGGCCACAGCCTGTTAGCGTCCGACGGCCCAGGTGCGGTTCGCCAAAGATGATGTCCTTGTACGTGTCCGGGCCCAGGGCCATTTCGTATTCGTGATTGGCCTGGATCTCGGCTAGTTCCTCGATCAGGGCCGGGTGTGTGATGTCGAGGCGGCGGAGGCGGCTGAGGGAAAGCCCGGCGGCCTCTTTGAACCCGCGCTTGATCAGATATCGAGGCGTCTCGGGGAGGATGAGAAGACCCAGGGCCAGGACGACGGCCCAGGTGAGTTGCAGGCCGAGCGGGATACGGTATGCTGCGGCCGAGGGCATGCGGTATGTCAGAATATTAACCACCGAGGCGGCGAGCAGACCCGCCGTGATGGATAGCTGGTATGCGCAGACCAGCGTTCCGCGAATCCACTTGGGCGCCATTTCCGACTGGTATAATGGGACCAGCACCGAGACGATGCCCACACCGATGCCCGCTATTGTCCTATTGCCAGGTTAGCACGAGCTGCTAGGGGAGCGGGGCGTGACAGCAGATCGGTACGCACCTCCCCACCACAAGAAGCGGAACGTTGGTTGCGCATGTTTGAAGAATGCCGCCGATGCAAAAGACTCCAATGGCGAAGATGAGCGACAGGCGACGACCCCAGCGGTCCCCTATCGGCGCCGAGCACAGAGCGCCGACCGCCGTCCCAGCGCTGAGCATGGCGACAATCAACGACACCTGGCTCGGGCTCATGGCTGGCTGCCCGGCATCGTCCTTGAACCCCGTCGAAAAGTCCTGCTTAAAGGTCGCCATGGCCAGAATTCCATTGATCGCGCTGCGAAGTTCAGCCGTGTTAGCCAGCCCCATTCCCCTCGTTCCGCAGCGCATCCGCACGGTTCCAAATGCCCGCCCCGTTCCCGTTCCCGTTCCAGAGGCTTACCCAGTGTCGTAGCCGAATAGCAGTCCGCCCGTGGCGACAAACAGGCCGACCATGATCGCGGGCGCCGAAGAGCCAGCGACGTTGTCGGGCTTGTGCCAGCCCATGGCGAAGACCGCCATGGTGCAAGAGGACGGGGGCGCCCCTTTCAAGCCAGATTCGATGTCGCTGCCGCCGAAGCTGTCGGGGGTTGGCGATGCGAGGTTGAAGCGTGCCGTAGGACCATCTGAAGCGAGACGTTGTCGTTCGACCCCCGAGTGTGGGTAATATGGGGCGGAAGGGAGGAACAGGGCGGAGGCTTCGAGATCAGCGGTTTTTGGCCGCAGCCCGGGTGGCCACGCTGTGATTGGCCTCACTTCCCTTGACTGACGACCCGCCCTAGGGAGTCTTGCTTTTGCTGGGCTGCCAAGGAGCTGCGGGACACGCATCCCTTCCATCCAATCATGCCCCGATCCTCCAAAATCCTACCCTGGTCCACCGACCCGTCCCCTTGGCCACTTTTCCGGATCCGTGGAAACCGCGGCAGGTGCGCAGCTGGCTGCCAGCATCAGGTGCGTCAGGCCAGGGTTGCTGCTCTTGAGGCCAATTGGCGCAGGCTCGAGGATGCTTTGGCGTTGGAATCGTGCCCTCCATCGAAGCTTGTACCCGAGATCTTCCTCTCTTTCTAGACGGTTGTCTTCGAAGCCCAGACTGTCATCGATCCATAGTACCGTACCTAGTTGAACGGCCCGGAGACATGACCGACGGTCCTCCCGAGTCTGGGGAGTCCCACTGTGGGGTTCCCACTGCCAAAGCCCAGGCACCGAGTAATGAGCGGGGCCCAGCGAAGACCAGCGAATCATTAACGTTGGATGATTCACTGTGCTTATGGAACTGTGCGAAAAATGATAATATTAACTCCCGTCTGGGGAGTCTAGCAAATGGAAAGCATCTGTCTGTGTGTGCAGCCGTATCCGGACCACAGTACGAAGTACGCGAGATATGGGAGTCCGTGCTCTGTACAAAGTACGGTAACTTATTGAGTGTGTAATACAGTGCACATACTGTACAAAAACCTGGAGCCGACGTTCCATTGTTAGCGTCCTCGGGATTTCGCGGCAGTTCTCCGCAGGTGGATGCTTTGGCGAGATGCCGAGGGCGCTGAGAGTGGACTCCATGAGACGAAACACCATCTCCCCGCCCATCTTGGACCCGATGAGGGTTGATTTCATGTGATACTGTCCAGATCTACTGCAAATTGGAGCTTGAGAGCCTTTTGCCTGTCCCGCAAGGTGAACTCGGTTACTGGGAAGGATAGCCCATTGGGCGGTTGCTTGTGACAGTGTTTGGCGTGGGATGCGGGGAGACGAGAATGACAGGGTCCGACACGTGCCATCAATGTCTCATTGCGACACCTTCAAGTTCGTTGAAGCTAAGGAAGTTCTAGTACGAAGTAGGGCAAGTGAGCTCTCAACACAGACTGCGGAACTTTAGACTGTTGGTTGCTGATGATGGTTCTCGATTCCAGGTTTCCTCCACTGCACCCGGTCTCTCTACGATAGACCTCAACCCTATTCTACCATCAATCCTTCGCTGGAAGATTCTCATGCCTGACGATCGTTATGCCCAATTTTTCTGGTCAAACGAACGCCTGGACTCTTTGTTGGCTTCAGCCGTTCGCAAACAATACACAAGTCCGAGATTTCTCAACGTCCAAGTGCTTTGGCCAAGTTTTCCTCGCTTCGATATCCTGGTTGCCGCGGCCTTGGACAAGCGCAGGCGGTGGCACAGGGCTGCGGCTGGCATTGGCTGTCACCGTCACCGTCCTGTCGACGCCGCTGCACGGGACCAGTCCGAGTCGTGCCACGACCTGAAGTGGCTGGCCGGTCTCGCTTGTGGAATCAATAAGCGCGAAACTACCGGCAGACAAGAGGCACGGCGGCACATTGGCGTGGTTTTGACGTCAATGCGACTCGACAGGAGACCTGAGCGAGCAAGCAAGGGGGACCAGGATTGCTTTTCGGTCGCTGCAACATTCAGCAGTGTTTCGAGAGAAGCACACGCCAGGCCGTTTCTTAGCACCGGATGAGCTGTTGCTCTCCAGCCCGAAGCTGCAAAACCGTGCCGTCAACCCCGAGCCAGCCCCGACGAAATCTCGCAACAGGGGAAAATCTGTTCATGGCCCTCTCCTCTTGGGAAGTACCCAACAAATCAGAATTATCACAGACCGACGAGCGATACCTTGCGAGCGTCTGAGGGCCTGCTGAACAACTCCTTCGAGACGACTTTAATCGGACCACATAGGTAGGATACTCTTGACACTTGCCTCGGCCCCGGCGACCACGTAACAACTTACTATATTCGTCTTTGTCTTCTTCTTCTTCTTCTTCTTCTTCTTCTTCTTCTTCTTCTTCTTCTCCTTCTCCTTCTCTTTTTGATCTCTTTTTTGATCTCTTTTTTTTGCTCTTATTTTATCCCTTTTATCTAAAATTGTTTCTCATTTTTTCTCCTACCTACCCGTGGGCCGAATCTTTAAACGGCCCTCGGGTATCTCTATACAGCTTTGTGCCGCGCTACCGAACAAACCAGGGTTGGATTGTATGTATAGGTATCCGTAACTACCGTACTCGTTAGAGGAACATGCATCTGACTACCGGATCCTCCCGACGACGCCGTCCCAAAGCAGCTCCTCGCAGTCTGCTAAGCAACTCAACTCCACCAACACCTTTGTCCTCGGCGGTGAGGCTTCCTCTTCCTGCCATACCATACCACAGTCGACCCTCAAGCGGGGACGAACAAGATAGCTAGGACACCGATCCTAATATGAGCCAGTCAACCCGAGCCATGCCATGCTCTCCCTTGTATACCATACCACAGAACATCAGCGAGTGACCTGAAAGCGGTACCACATTACCTTAGGTAGCCGCTGACTCACACAGTAAGCACCCAAGTTCACGTACATGCACTACCTAGGTAGGCATTAATCCTCGAAATACCCATGCTGTGTATTGTCGCTGCATCGTTATCCGTCTCCCTCCCTCCCTCTCTCGGCTGAGCGAAGGCGGCTTGAGCAGACGCCACATGTAACACATAACACAGCAGACAGATAGATGGTGGTTGGCCGGGGCACCAGCAGCCGGAAGAAGAGCGAGACAAGCCATGGAAAGGCGGACCGGTTCGCTATACCTCCGTATGGCGTACGGGCGTGGCGGAAAACGGAAAGGTTGGTGAGACGGAAAACAGGCAAACAAACAGAGCAAACCTCATCCAATGTATTCCATCTTCCATAACAGCGGCGGGATGCATCCAACTTGGACCCAGGTTGAATACATACATCCACATGCAGCAACTCCTCATGCAAAGCCGGCCATGTTCGATCAGAAAAAGTTTTCCATTGTCCCAGCCCCGCAAGCGGAAAAATCACGCTATCAATACAAGCAGGCATTGACTTGCCCTGCCTAAACCATCGACGGGAATCCAAAAACCCAACTGTTACGGTTTGCTCCGCTCCCAACAGAAAAGATCCCGAAATTCAAAATGGTACACCTTCCGCCTCCAGCCACGGCCCTCTGTCCCGCCGCTACCGCCTAGCCTTTGCTTGATCAATCCCAAGTCTATAAACACAACCTACGCCCTGCGAAAGCCCCCTTCACTGTCAAGTTCAAGCCAGACACCTATTTAGATCTCCAGCGTGACCTTCTGGCCCTTGACCCGCCCAATGACCTGCTCGGGGGCATACTTGGGAATGACCTCGTCGTCGTGGAGCATCTCAAACTCCTCCGAGGCGTCGCGGCCCATAAAGTTGAGGATGGCCTGGGGACCGCCCGGGTGGTCGTCGAGCCAGTTGGTCAGGTCCAGCACGACACCCTTGACCACGACCCAGAGGTCCTCCTTCTTGTTGTGCTTGGCCACCTCCTCCATCGTGTACTCCGTCTCAGGAATCGAAAAGGCCTTGGGCGCGTTAGCCTTGCTGGCCTCTTGCTGGGGGGCGGGGGCGGCGCCGGCCGAGGCGGCTTGCGTCCTGGGAGCCTCACTGCTGGTGCTGGTGCTGCTGCCGCTGGCACCGGTCCACTCGACCGAGATCTTGCCCGGGGTCGCGGGGTCGATGTGGAGGGCGATCTGGCCAAGACGAGCCGCGCCGGTTGAGGTGCCCTTGAGGGCCTGCTGGAAGAGGTAGTTGCTGGCGGAGTCGCCGGCGACGCGACCGTAGACGACGCAGCCCAGGAGCGACGAGCCGCCGAGACGATTGGCGCCGTGCACACCACCGGCAAGCTCGCCACAGGCGAAAAGGCCATCGAAGGGCTTCTGCTCCTTGTTGAGGACCTGGGCCTTGTCATTGATCTCGATGCCGCCCATAGTGAAGTGGAGCACGGGCTCCATCAGGGCGACGTGGAAGGTGTCGCTGACGTCCAGGGGCATGTTGTGGAAAAACTTCTTGCCCCAGGGGTCCTTCTGCTTGCCCTCGGCAATGGCGTTGTAGGTCTGGAACGTCTTTTGGAGATGCTCGGGGGTGCAGCCGATCTCTTTGGCAAGTTCCTTGCCCGACATCTTCTTCATGAGGCCACGACCCGAGTAGTGGCGAGTGTGGAAGTCGAGCGTGTTGGACGCCTTGGAGTTGAGGATCAGGCGGATGGGGAACTTGCCCTTATCCTTCTCCTTCCACATCATGCCCGACACGTAGTCACGGTGACCGAGCTCGTCGCAGAAGCGGTCGCCGTCGGCGTTCAGGAGAATACCGCCCTCGCCGCGGAGAGCCTCGGCGGCCAGGAACTTCCACTTGGAACCGGGATCCTTGGGGTCGACGAGACCAGTTGGGTGGACCTGAACCTTGTCCATGTCGATGCCGTTGCCGCCAATTGCCATGACCATCTTTTGGCCGTCACCGGTGGCGTGCGAGCCGTTGGTGGTGGCAAGGCCGTAGGTATCGGGCCGGTGCTGCTTGAGAAGCGAACCCTCCCCGAAATCGGCGGCATAACCACCGGTGGCGAGGACGACAGGGCCGTCGAGGGAGAGGGTCTCGCCGTTGACCTCGTACTTGACGCCGGTGATGTTCTCACCCTCCTTGTTGAGGCTTGTGACCTTGGCCTTCTTGATGATGCGAACGCGGTGGGGCTCGGTCTCGGCCAGCTCCTCGAGCCTCTGCATCAGGGCGTAGGTGATGGCCATGCCGGGGAACTTGGCATCGTGGCCACGGTGGGTGCGGGGCTGGGAGTGACCACTGCAGGTTGGTTCTGAGTCAGATAAGCCTTCCCCAGGAGGCAGTATTTGTCGCCAAAGAAAAGCAACTTACCCGAGGCGGGAAACGAGGGTGAGGTCGAGGTTGAATACATCCTGCAACCACTCGACGGCAGCGGCCGACTTGTAGGTAAGGACTTTGATCAGGTCGGGTCTCGCCTTGTCACGGGCCGACTTGAGCGTGTCATCGTAGAACTGCTTGACGCTGTCCTGAATGCCGTGCTCGACCTGTGTCCTTGTAAGGGCACCGTTGATGCCGGATGTGGCCTTTGTCGAGTTGCCGCCGAAGAAACCCTGCTTGTCGAGGACGACGACGTTGCCGCCGTTTAGATAGATGGTGTGGGCAGCGCTGAGGCCGGAGACTGCAGCACAGCGACCGCGGTCAGCACGATGACGACAGGATGCGGCGGGGTGCTTGCAGCAGCAGCGGGAGGGATTCACTTACGGCCGCCGCCAACAACAATCACGCTCGGTGCCATTGCGATGGGGTATCTGAAAAAGACTGGTGGAAAGAAACAAAAAGGGAATGGATGTTGATGCGGTTGAGAATCAGGGCAGGAGATGCAAGAGGAAAGAAAAGGGCGAAGAGCGTGAGGAATGTGCCGAGTAGTTATCTGAGCGAGCGATGGCTGTTCCCGCCGGGCTAACAACGGCCGGCTCAGGCGTTGGTATTGCTGGGACGCTGATTCGTGAGCCGAGGTCGATGCCGGGGAATGGAAGGACAGGGGCTTTTGCCTCTTGGAACCCGCTCCCGATGAGGCAATGCAAAAAAGCCCAAGGACACACCCAGTTGATGAAACGCAGATAATTGCTACTTGCGGACTGTATCGGAATTGATTCTATATGGTAGAGCACTTTTCACAGCCGCTTTCGAGACCAAAGTGCCCAAGAGCATCTCGTGGATCGTCTTGTCTCTCTGACTCTCTCGCAGTCATCTCGGCCGAGGACAACGTGAAAGTGGACCCCTCGGGCCCCGGTAGATGGGCCGAGGCTTGACAGGGGTCCAAAACGGCCCACCCTGGATGATTCCAATGTGTCCTTGCGACTCCATGGGGTTTTCACGAGTGTGGGGTGGCGGCACAACAAGAACATGGAGCAATGACAGCGATGGCGACACCTGCGCAGCCTCTCTGGAAATTGAGAACTTGATGGGATCTTGCATTCTCTGCCGTCTCAGATGGCAACGGAGACAGTTCCCTCCGTGTTCTCGACTTCCACGGAAGTTCCCCACTGGCAGTCACGGGTTGTTCCAACTTATCGTTTGCATGTGATGCAAAAAGGCGGTACGCTACTATTGCTCGGCCGGGAACACCAACCAGAGCGGCCATCCGATCGGCCACGGGGACCACGTCTCCCGTCGTCCCATCGCTTCATCTACCGCAGCACTGTGTACTGTGGGAGAAGCGCTTGACAGCGGACTGTGGTAAAAAGACGCCAAGGCGTGTGGGGTTGATGGGCTGGTGGGATGTGGAGGTCAATGGAATTGGACGTTGTTCCTTTTGCATGTGATTGACCCTCTCAACCTGGGAGTATCTGACTGTGTCGTCTGCAGCCAGCAATACAGAAGCAGCTGTCTGGTCTTGTACTCTTCTTGTTCTTCAACATTGATCGCGCTTGCACTACGGACCGCATACAGTTCGGCGTTGCTGAGTTGGACGTGAAGCGTACAAGTACCAGTAACCACCGCTCGGATACCGCTGCGAGCGCCTCGTTATCTCGGGGTCGCGGCTAGGAAATATGTTGGGAGGGGCCATCTCAAAGGCTCCCTCTCATCAATGACCACCTGGAAGGTCAATGATCGCAGTCAACGCTGGACCTGATGTGCTGCCAGCGACGGGAGAGGAAAGCACCATGTCGCACCAGGTGGGTTGTCATATGACACCCTACGTCATGACCAATGGCATCCACCCTTTCCATCCAAGCCGGAACTTTCCCGGTTTCGCTAACATAGCACCCAGATGGAATTCAGAGACGACCGCAAAGAGCGGCTGGGAAACAACAAGAGATGATATGCTGATATCGAAAGACCATAACGTTACTCAAAAACAAAACCGAGAATGCGATTCGTGATCCTGCTTCTTGCTGCTTTGAGCGCTACCGTTTCGGGCCAACTTGTCGTGCCCTTTGCCCGGAGTTTTTCGGTGCTTAAACCGTTCGATCGAGACCAGGCGGCGCTCATGAATCCTGCTGGACCGGGCCCGACGATTACCCCCTCTGAGCCGCCTCCGACTGACCCGCCATCGAACTCCGGGGGCGGCGTCGTGCTTTCTGACGTAATGGGCCGTGATAGGAGCATCAATCTGTTCGCCGGGTATGTCTGCTCCGGGGCAAACCTATCCCTGACAAGTCCATGGGCATCGAGCGCTTACCTAGGTACAATACATTGCTACAGCTTCGTAAGAGACATCGAATCCGCCTCCCGCCGCCTCGAGGATTCGGCGCGGAACACGACCGTGCTCGCGCCACTTAACTCGGCCGTCGAGAAATTGCCCCGGAAGCCGTGGGAGGATCCCGAAGACTACGGCGCTTTCGGTCCCGATGCATACGAGGGTGGAGACGGGCATGAGCGGGCTCAGCGCAACCTGCGCAGGTTCGTGGAGGCGCATCTGGTGCCTGCGAGCCCATGGCAGGAGGGCGAGAAAGTGAAACCGATCGTGGGTGACCGGGAGGTCTGGTGGGAAGAGAAGGATGGGGCGCGGCTCGTGAGTATAGTGCATTCCATGCTGTCGGGTTTTTATCTGCTTTGGAGATGCCTGTCATTGACAATAGAGTGTAGATCCAACCGGGCGCGATCGAGGTCGTTGGGGTTGCGGGAGACGTTGCAAATGGCCAAGTGGTATGTCAGTTCCCGGCTTCCGGGAACAAATTGATATCAGCTAACTGGTGACCTATCGGTAGTGGATCATCAAGAGCGTGCGCAACTATGCTTGAGGATATGGAGCGCCAGAGACATTGCAACGGCCACAACGCGATGTCATGGCGACGTGACTTAAAGAAGAAGCAGAAACTAGCTACAGGACCCCGTTCGGATGGAAGGTCAGTCTGTGAGGACTTCAAAGGTAGCTCGTGAGACCAGCGATGAGAAAGCTGCACGCAAGCTGCAAGGTTGTACTCTTTGTTAGAGATCCTGGCCGGGGATACTTCGTACATCGACGTGTTTGGTCCTGGCCCGTCTGATTTCGCGTCGGACGTGCTTAATGAGTGAGCCGGGAGCCCGAGTCCTTATTTGGTCCGCATTGATATCAGGGCCGGATCTCTATGGCTCCAGGTTCCCGAGGATGGCCACACGGTGGCTAAGATCATCCGCGACGCTATCAGCAATTTTGTAGCGGGCTGTAAATTTCGATGTTGACCGGTGCAGCAACGTCTTTGTTTTTGGGTTGACTGGCAAGTTCTGAACATAGTTCGCGCTCCCCGTGGCACGGTTGAGCCGAAGCTGAGAGTTCGGATGAAGTTGACATGAAAAAGGGGTTTCTGATGGAGCGGGACGAGGGCTTGGAAACAACTGTCTCGAGACCTGGATACTCACCCTCTCTTCGCCCTCGGTTACCCGCCTCCACACAGGCATGAAGACTTGGGAAGAGCGTGATACCCATGCTCGCAGCTCCCCTCCCGTCAAAACTACTACTCAAACTCGTGATTCGTAAACCATCTTGGGTCAGGCCCTTAAGTGCGTCGACTTGTCCCGGGTCGACTTCTCCAGGCGGTACCACGACCCCTTCTCGCAATCCCGCGATCCCTTCCCGGAGCACTGCGACCTCCTCCACAAGAACCTTGACTCCTCACAGCACCGACCCCTTCTCGACTTCATCAAGCTCCCAAGGCCGCTGTGGCAACAACTTGAAGAGCTTCTGCTCAGGGCGCTATAATTCGCTCAGGACTACCTTCTCCGATAGCGGGCAGAGCCTCGGAGAAACTCGACCAAGTCTTCTTCGCAACCTCTTGCAATTCAGGGCCAGGAGCGAACCCAAGGCACTTCTTTCGAGCCTTGATTCAGCAATGCCCGTCCCTGATGGCGACTGTCTACAAAAAGTGTAGGATAGATGTGTTAGAGACAATAGCAATGGGGGTACAAATAGAGCCCGGACTAACCTTTTCAGGTCTTGGCTATCGTGGCCTGTCTGCTCAATCAACGCACAGACCCACTGCAGAACAATGTCATGCGGCGCAGCTGAACAGAGAACGCGAACCCGACATTTTGCCGGCTATCTTATCGCGGCAAAGGGGCAGAGATCTGCGGGCTGCTGCGGCACGAGCTGCTCAGGTTCTCGTCAGGGACTCGGCGTCACAGAACGATTTGATCCCGCACAATCAGAAGATGCTGTCATCGCTCTGACACGCGTACCTTTCTTTGTTTCCACTCAACGTGCCGACAAGCACTCAGGTCTCCTTTTTGCCTGCCTCGAGCTCAGAGTTCGCGCCCCGGACGTTGAGCAAAGACCCGTCAGGTTATGAGAAGATCGTCGCAAGCTGTAAGCAGAAGCTCCTTGGCTTCGCTCCGAACCGGCCCAAACCTGCGCCAGCCCTCACACACAACGCCCAGCCCCAAACACTTCCGACCCTCCTCCCTCCCAGCTCCCACTTCCATCCCCTCGCTCTCATCCGTCGCAACTAAGACAGACCTTCCCAGAGGCTTCGAGCAGCCCAACGAGATGAATAACCAGCCGCTGCACGCCGGCCCCGGCTTCGAGCGCGAGCGCGACCCCGACGACCAGCGCCATCGCCCTCTCCAGCAGGACGATATTGCGCGTCGAGACAGAGAGGCTCATGAACGCGACCGTGAGCGCGACCGTGAGCGCGACCGTGAGCGCGACCGCGAGCGAGACGAAGCCGACCGTCAACACCGCGAACACTACCCTCCCACGGCTCCCCATCACAGCACCGCTGGCTCCCTCCCGATCCACCAGCCTGTCGCGTCCAGGATCTCAAACTCCATCACGGGGCCCGGCGGTCTCCTCGCGAACCACGGAAGCTCTGCCCCGTCACTTTCCATCGGCGGCCCATCTGCACCCGCCCCTGGCTTTGCCGGCTCCCTACACGGCGGCGAACCTGGTCGGGCGTCCCAACAAGGGGCTCCGGGAGCTCCATCGGCACCTCAGCATCAGATATTTGCGCCCATGCCACATGGTCCAGGCGGACCCAATGGCCCCAACAATTCTCTTGGAGGACCGGGCGGGCCCGGCGCCATCTTCGGGGGTCCGCTCCAGCAGGAGAATGGACGAGTAATACCGCAGGAGGGTGTCAGAGCTATGCAGCAATTGCCCTTTGGCTCCAACATGGCCCCTGGGCATGCCATACCTACTGGTCCTGGCGGGATGCCCCAAGGCCAGCAGCCGATTCTCAACGTAGGTAACCTGTGACCAGGTCGATGCAACATCCACGGCTGACGTGATTCCTTGCAGGACGCCCTTAGCTACCTTGATCAAGTGAAGGTCCAGTTTCACGATCACCCTGACGTCTACAACAGGTTCCTTGATATCATGAAAGATTTCAAGAGCCAGACGTGAGTGCCCGCAGCCGCAGCTCGCTCAAGCGCCCCCTTGCTAACCCAACCCAGGATCGACACGCCGGGTGTCATCAACAGGGTATCGGAACTCTTTGCTGGGCACCCTAACCTGATTCAAGGGTTCAACACGTTCCTGCCTCCCGGATATCGAATCGAATGTGGCCTCGAAAACAACCCAAACAGCATCCGCGTCACCACGCCCTCGGGCTCCATGATCCACTCGATCGGCGGAGGCCGAGCAGGCCAGCTCGAGGCACTCCCGGCGGCGGGGCCTACACAAGGCTTTCTCACCACGAGGCCTGGCTGGCAGCCCCCTCTGCCGCATGGTCCTGAGAGCCCGGAGGCGAACTTTAGTGTACCGGTGCAAAACGGCCCGTCGGGGTTTCCTGGCCCCAGCCAGGCTGCTCCGTTTGACGGTACGAGTCCAGCCCAGCAGAGGTCGGTGCCCACCGCCCAAAACAACACCCCCATCAACCACGCGCCTGCTCCCCGCAACGCGCACACCCCGACGCCTGCCTCCGGCCAGCCCAGCTCAAACGGCGGCGCAGCACAGCAAGCTAGCCTGGAGAAGCGCGGCCCCGTCGAGTTCAACCACGCGATCAGCTATGTCAACAAGATAAAGGTAACGCACAATTCCTCGTCCTATCTTGCTCACAACACGAATCGCCTCTTTCACCCGAAGCCGCGAAACGCACAGCGTAACGTCGGGGTGGCATACAAGCATTCGTGGAAACGTTTCTTTTGCGTTGCCTGAGATACGGCTTGCTGACTGCGACTCAGAATCGTTTCCAGGATAAGCCCGAAATCTACAAGCAATTCCTCGAAATTCTCCAGACATACCAACGCGAACAAAAGCCGATCCAGGACGTTTACTCGCAGGTCACCAGTCTTTTTCACACGGCGCCCGACCTTCTTGAAGACTTCAAGCAATTCCTCCCCGAGTCTGCCGCGCAAACTCGATCCGCTGGCCAACGGCCCGAGGAGAGCATGGCCATGGCGGTTTCAACGCCGACGCCGCAGCCGGGACATATCAATCGCGATGGCCCCAAAATGCCCCCGGTGGGCAACTTTGCACCCCCGGCAAGCGCAAGCAAAGAAAGCAAGAAGCGACGGCCCGAAAAGGGCGCCGTGGCTGGCCCTTCCGCTTCTGAGCAGGCGCAAACCTCGGCGCTGCGAGGGACCGGTTCTGCCGGTCCGCCCGCCAACAAACGGGCAAAGCTGTCGCACAAGCCCAGCACCGCCGAGTCCGCCTTCATCGAGCCCACACTGACGCCGGTCATGCCCGAGCCGTTGGCGCCCACGCCGCTGGCCGTGTCGACCCAAGACGACTTGGCCTTCTTCGAGAAGGTAAAGAAGCACATCGGAAACCGGACAGCGATGACGGAATTCCTCAAGCTCCTCAACCTCTGGACGCAGGATCTGATCACAAAGGAAGTCCTGGTCTACAAGGCAAACCAATTCATGAGCGGCAATCCCGAACTTCTCAACGCGCTCAAGGCGATGGTTCGGCAAGATATTGCCGACGAGGCGATCGAGAACCGGCCCGAGCCGCCAACAGGCCGTGTTTCCCTCAGCAACTGTCGTGGATTTGGCCCCAGTTATCGGCTCCTGCCAAAGCGAGAGCGGCTCAAGCCGTGCTCGGGGCGCGACGAGCTCTGCCAGTCGGTGCTCAACGACGAATGGGCCTCGCATCCGACATGGGCGTCGGAGGATTCGGGCTTCGTCGCCCATCGCAAGAACGCCTACGAGGAGAGCCTTCACCGCATCGAGGAGGAGCGGCACGATTACGACTTTTTCATCGAGGCGAACCAAAAGTGCATCCAGCTTCTGGAGCCCATCGCACAGCAGATGCTCTCGCTGCCCGTCTCGGAGCGGCCCAACTTCAAAATGCCTGCCGGGCTGGGCGGACAGAGCACCTCCATCTACAAGAGGGTTCTTAAGAAGATCTACGGCCCTGACAAGGGCTGCGAGGTAGCCAACGACATGTTCAAGCAACCTTTTGTCGTCGTGCCAATCGTCATGGCGCGCCTGAAGCAGAAGGATGAAGAGTGGCGGTTTACCCAGGTAGGAGAGCTGGACAGCACATCCGTTTTGCGCATCGTTGGACAAGTGTATGCTGACTGTATCGTTGCCGCAGCGGGAGTGGGAGAAGGTCTGGCAGAGCCAGACAGAGGTTATGCACCTCAAGAGCCTGGACCACATGGGCATACAAGTCAAGACCAACGACAAGCGCAGCCTCTCAGCGAAGCACCTCGTCGACCTCATCAAGACCAAGCACGAAGAGCAGCGCCGTATCCGGGTTGCCAAGGGCAAGACTCCGCGCTATCAGTTCGCATACGGTTTCTCGGACGAGGGATTGGCCCTGGACCTGCTCCGCTTCATGGTCATGTTTGCCACCAACGGCGGCCAGCACAACGCGCAGGAGCGGAGGCGCATCCTTGAGTTCTTCGAGTCCTTCATCCCCCAGTTCTTCGACCTCCCCGAGGACAAGGTGCAGGAGAAGCTCGCCGACATTGACCAGGACTCGGCCGAGGAGGACGACGACGACGCGACCCCGGTCGAGCTTGTCAACGGGCGCAGCCGTCGCAACGGCAAGAAGTCGGACCTCCTCCGCGGTGTACTCGACCCCGGCCGCAACGGCAGCCGGCCCCGTGGCCAGAAGGAGGACAGCGCGGCATCGGGCAGCAAGGAGACGACGCCGGACGTGGGATCGGCAAATGAGGAAGAGATGCCTGATGCGCCCGAAGACTCGTCGGTCCCCGAGGTGTCGAATGGGCGCTGGCTGCCCACGGTTCCCGGACCCATCATTGTGGACAAGAGCAAGGGTGGGCGGGGATCGGACCTCGTCGACGTTGACGGGGAGCTCAAGGCCGATGCGCCGTTCCGACGGCACTGGTACAATCTCTATTGCAACCAGAACATCTATGTCTTCTTCACCGTCTTCCAGACTCTGTTCAAGCGGCTCGAGGAGGTCAAGCAGAGCAAGGACAGCGTCCTGGATGAAATTCGGCGCGAGAACGCCGAGAAGCCGGCCAAGATCCTGGGACTCGTCCACGAGGGCTTGCACTACTTTGACAGCGAGGACACGTCGACGTTTTGGCCCAAGACGGTCGAGCTGATTGAGGACTTCATCACGGGCGAGATCGACGAGAACCGGTTCCAGGATGTGCTGCGGCACTACTACCTCGCCAAGGGGTGGAAGCTCTACACGGTCCAGGACCTCCTCAAGACGCTGTGTCGGATCGCGTTGAGCTGCAACAACCCCGACGCCAAGGGCGAGAAGACCAAGGAGCTGGTCAAGGCATACCTGGACAGCCGGCAGCAGTCCGAGACGAGCTTCCAGAACGAGATCAGCGCGCGCAAGTTTGCCGAGAAGTGCATCAAGGACGGCGAGATGTTTGTGATTGCCTGGGTAAGCAAAGAATTCCTGTTTCCTAGCCCATAACGCCGACTGACATTTTCTTCCTTTGATTAGTACCCCGGCAAGAAGGAGGCGACGGTGCGATGGCTGCAAAAGGACGAGACGACGTTCTACATGGACGAGATGGAGCGGATCCAGCAGTGGCAGTACTACATCTCGTCGTACATGCGCATCGAGCACACCGAGGGCATCGTGCGGCCGCGGCTGCAGCGGGTGCTGTTGGAGCGGAACCTGCCGTCGGACGCCGCCAATAAGGACTCGTCCGAGGAAGGCGGGTACACGCCCAAGCCGCTGGTCATCCACGAGGGTCTGGTGGTTAGGATCTGCCTGAACTCGTCCAAGATGGTGTTTGAGAGCGGAACGGCCGACTATTTTGCCTACAAGACGGCGGCGGCGGCCAAGGCGGACCAAGAGCGCGACAAGGAGGAGCAGGAGGAGGAGGCCAAGCGGGCGTTCCGCCGCGAGGTTCGGGCCGAGAAGCTCAAGGAGAAGATGGTCACCAACAATGCGTGGATGAAGGGCCTCAGCCACGAGGATGTGCAGAAGGCCAACACGGAGTACCAGAAGTGGAAGGAGGCCAATGTCTCGCTGTCGGCCGAGGAGGCGGCGGACGTCACGATGGAGGGCTAGGTGTGACCTGAGTGATGGTGGCGAGGAAAGGCGTAGAGGCGTATGAATTGGCTGGATGGATGGAACATGATGGATATCCGAGAGGGGTGGGTGGCATCATGAGAGGGATGTTTTTTTGTTTGGCCGGGTTGGGTTTCCATGTAGCCACCCACTTCTCAGCCTGGGGATGTGTTGATTGGGAGTTGCCTGTGGTTTATGATTTCCGACTGCCGCCGCCAGCTCTTTTATTTGCTTGAACATGGGCCACACAGTTAGGGTTACCAGTTTGCTTTGCTAGCTACCTACCTTATCTAGCTTCCACAGTGGTGGAATTGTATTTTTTGGACTTGAGATTAGCTACAGGAACTAACAAGCTGGTTGGAACGATAACGTACTCATTTCTCAAAGTTATTGCTGTAGTCGAGAAGTTGCTGGTTGTGTTTGAGCTGCTGTGAGAACTGGGAAGCTTCAGGCCATTCTCCACCTTGAGTCTTGGCGCTCAAAGTTACTGTCCCCAGCGGTTCGTCCCCACAACATCCACTGCTCTGACTGTGAAACACATGCCGTCCCATAAGCAACCGTCTCACAACACGACATGAGGTAGAATCACGACAACATTATGATGAAGACATCATTGAGGCCACTTGGCCTCGTTGCATGGTCTCCGAGATGCAACACTGGCAGAGCGGGCAGACTCACTATGCTGCGGCAAATTTCGAGATTTACGTCTGTCGCCTCGTCAACCGATTTCACCCCATCACCACCATCACCACCATCACCGGCTCGCGCGTCATGTCGTCTTCGGTTGAGAAATCCGAACAGCACATTATCTAGGCGGGGGACTGGGAGGTTAACAATTTCCACGGGCCCAGCACCGAAGTCGGACCGAGGGAACTCGCGGAATCTTGTTGAAGGAAACGAGGGCGCACAAGCCGCCGGAGGGAAAGCTGGTGAGCATGGCTGCCTTTTGCGATTGTACTTGTACCAACCTCCTAGCCTGAGAGCTAACCATGATGGCCTGGACAGCCTATCCCGAGCGGCTGATCATCTACCATGCCGGCACAGGGAGTAAGCCAGTCCAAGGTACCCAAGCTGTCGACAACAACCGCTAACACGGCAGCCAGAAACCACCTTCCTGGCCTGCCTCAAAGTCACCACGCTCTTCGTCTTTGGCTTCTTCGACATGATCATGACGCCCGCCTACATCGCGGCCGGGGAGCCCTTTCTCAAAACAGCAGGCGGTACAGACTCCCCTTTCTTTCTCTGCCTCCATCATCTCTTTCCTCATCCAGATAGGTTAACTCACAAAAACACACGCGCAGTCGCCCTCTGCGGCCTCGTCCCCGCCGTCTACGTCGCCTGGAGCACGGGGCCCTTCGTGGCGGCCATGCACATGCATCTGCCGCCCTACGCGCGCTGGTCGCGGGCCATCCTAGAGCGCTTCGCGCGCACGGCGCCGCCCAACACGCGCCTCGACGTCACCACCATGACACTGATCGGCAAGCCCCGCGTCAGCTCCATGACGCTGGCCGACCTGCGGCCCGAGCGACGGCGGTTCGGCATGGTCAACTACGTGCGCGACACGGCGCGGGCCGACGCGCGGCGCAGGTGGTGGCGCTTCCGCGCCGTCGGCGAGTTCAACGTGCACGAGCAGCGGGGCAGCGGCGGGGTCAAGACGGGGTGGGTGTGGAACGAGGTGAAGGAGGGGATTGATAAGAGAGCTGCTGCTGCTGCGGGGGTGCCGGTGGGCCAGAAGGGGAGGAAGTGATGATCCGTAATTTTGTGTGGTATATCCTCCTGTATTATCTGTGTATTTTGGCATTCTGAACCAGGGATATCGGAGGCCAACCAACACCAACATGTTCAAAACAAGAAGACTACGTACGTCTGAGAAGAAGAAAAAAAAGCAACACTGTACACTACATACACACACACACGCACACACAAACAAGCACGTCAGCCAACAACGCCATACCTTACCAACCCCAAGAGCGCGCCACACACGCACGCCACGGGCGGGCTGACGCCAAACCAGCACCCGCCGACATAGCTCGTGGCCGTGACGACAACCCACCACGGATCGTCCGCCAGGCTCGACCCCCTCTCGCGGCCCTCGTCGATCCAGCCAATCTGCCACAGCCGGTACACGGCCGTGTAGATCAGCCCGACGGCCGCGGCGTTGACCCCCCGCAGCGCGCTTCTCACCCACCGCCACCCGCGGATGGCGCCCCAGACCCCCACCGTGCCGTGCACCGTCACCAACCCGGGCAGGAAAATCCCCAGGTACCCCAGCACGGCGCCGAGCACGGGCGAGTAGCCCGCCCCGGAAGCGGTCAGGGCACCCAGGTAGACGGCAAAGTTGAAGTTGGGACCGGGGAAGCCCTGGATGATGGCCAGGCCGATGAGGAAGTCGCGGGCCGAGACCCAGCCCTCGGCGACGATGTACTCGCGCAGGAGCGGGATCACGACGGGTCCGCCGCCAAAGATGATCGTGCCGGCCAGGTACATGTTGGCGAAGAGCCGGTAGAGCAGCGGCGGGGGCTGCAGGACGCCGCGCAGCACCATGACGGCGGTGAAGGAGGCGAGGAAGAGGACGATGATGAGCAGGCCCGTCTTCCACGTCAGGTGCTTGTTTAGTTGGTGGGATGTTGGGACGGTGCGCGAGGAGGTGGGGCGGGGGTCTTGGTCGGTGGTGGACTGTTGATGGTGGTCGTCGTCGTCATCCGCGGCGGCCTGGTCGTCGGCGTCAGTGTTGGTGTCCTGGGTCGTGAGGGGGAGGCGTTGGCGGGCGGTTTTGGCTGGGGGGGAAGGGGACGACGAGGTGGTGGTCGGTTCGGGTTCTGGCGCCAGCTGCGAGGAGTTGGGCTGGTTGAGCTCGACGCCGGCGCCCTGCTCTGCCGCTGCCTCGGGTATCGACTCGCGCTTCTTGCTCCCTCTCCTCCCTGGCACCATGGATGCCACCCACTTGACCGGGGGGTGGAGCCAGCGGAAGTCGTGGATGACGGCAATGATGGCGGCGGCCAGCATCAAGATCGGGAAGTACCACAGGGCGTTGTACAGCAGCCCGGCGGCAGCGCCCAGGAACACCAGCACCCTCGTGAGCTTGTCGGTGATGGCCTTGTCGGCCAGCTGCACGGCGGCGAGCGCGATGATGCCCACGGTGGCCGCGTTCAGGCCCGAGAGCAGCGCGTAGGCGATCCGGGGAAGGGTGTCGCCGATGTTGGAGACGCCGATGGCGAGGCCAAGCATCCCTATGGCGGCGGGGATGCTGTTTTCACTAGGGGTTAGTCGCATGCCTTAAGTAAGTCGGCAGGGTTGCGTTCCTGACCTCCAGATCAGAAAGCCCAAGACGGCGGGCAAGAAGCCGTCGTGGATCAGGCTGATGCAGTACAGCATCTTGGTGCTGCCCGGCCCGGAAAAGGCCTGACAGACGCTAAAGAGCTCTTGATACTGTCGAGTTCAGGCTTAGTCTTCTGGCCGGCCTGTATCGGAGAGAAGTGATGCCAAACTCACCATCTGCTCGTCGATCCATTCCAGTCTTGTGACAAACCTGTCGTGGAACTGATACCACCATCAGCTAGCCATCCCACGGATGTCCGAGTGTCGAGACGAGAGAGAGCATACAATCTTGAAGTGCACTGGCGGTCCTCCGAACGAGGTGAAGCCCAGGTACCAGGTGTAGCGGATCGTGTTCCAGAATCTCGGGCCCAGATTCCATTCCGAGATGGAGTCCCAGCCCCAGCTGCGTTTGACGCCCATCTTGGCTTGTCGAGTGTCGAGCTGTGACGGCAACCCGGGAGGTGTGAGATGAAATGATCGGGATCGACTTTTAAGCTCCTTCGCTTCAAGTGTCTGCTCCGTCACTCAGTGGTGAGATGAACAAGGCAGGCAAATTCCTCGACACTGCTGTCGTGCCCTCGAAATCATGTAGAGAGAGAGACAGACAGCCCTCTGCCAATTTTCACCTGCTGCTCTCCTCAGAAAAGAAGATGAAAAAAAAAATCAAGATCTTCTGTGTATTACCGTGCCAAGATGGCTTAAACAGCGCCCACCTCTCGGCGAGACTGATGAGGAAAAGGAGAGACAGCGGTGCCTCCCGCGCCAAGCTTTTTGGTCGGTTCCATCGGCCTGTCTCTTCGGCACGTCAACGCACGTGGTTCCAAGTCTACCAAGCATCTCATTTCTCTGCCGAGAGGACGCCAAGGAGAGTTGAGTCCAGAACCCGGTCTTGTACGGAGTACTTGTACAACACAACACCACCAAAGTAGACGCACATGTCTGTGGATCGAGCAACGACGATATCCGGATCGTTCAAAACGCACACTCCGGTATCGCCTAGATGGCAGCCAGCATCGACAAGAAAGCTCAGCATGACCCTCATCACTCCCACCAGCCCCCACCTCCCAGATCCTCCCGCCGCTCCATCTTATAATACAGCATGTATCAAAATGGTGACACAGTCCACCCGGCCGCTCCCAAAGTAAACAACCTGACCTACACAGTAAATCCCCAGTAAGCAAGGTACGCACCAGACTACGCCGCCGCCAAACCCCCCAAAACTCCCGCCCTGAAAACTCCCTCTGCTTTCCAGAAGAAAAAGAAAAAAATTGTAAAAAATATCCCTCCCACCCAGTAAGCATGCCGATGAAGTCCTTCAGACACCACCCACGCTATCGTGTTTTCGCCACCCATTTTACATACCCATACCATACCATACCATAGGCACCATACTCAGCCCACCCACCCACCGGACCAGACCAGACCACCACCCGATGATGTGAGGACCCCGCCGGAAGATAACCAAAGCCAAAACCAAACCCGGGCGCTGGGCGAGGTCGTCGCGGGGATGGGCGATGCGGTCGTTGGGGGCGCTGTGATGCAGAACCCTTCAATCCAGTCCTCATACAAGAACAACCCCGCCCCCTCCCAATCTAAAACCCCCTACCAGCACCACCACCCACACAAATAAGATAGACTCAATGCTGCTTCCCCCCCAACCGCGCATCATAGTCCCAAGCACGCTTGAGCCCTCCCTCATACACACTCGCCACCGACTCCTGCCACATAGCAGGCGTGACAAACGTCTGCACGGGGGGCGCGGCAGCGGCAGCGTACTGGTGTGGATGGGGCAGCGGCATGGGCGACGGTCCCGTCCGGAGCTGCTGCTGCTGCTGGTGTTGTTGATGGTGGTGAGTATGATGATGGGGGTTTTGCTGATGGTGATGCTGGTGGTGCATATCTTGCAGACTCGTCGCTGCGGCCGCGGCCGCCGCTGTCGTTGTTGTTGTCGTCGTGTGGTGGTGGGGATTCACGCCTCCGACCACTGCTGCCGCCGCCGCCGCTGCTGCTGCTGCTGCTGCCGGGCCCACGTTGAGCGAATTCGTTTGAACCTGGGCCTGGGCCGCTGCGACTGATGGTGTTGGCGAGGATTGGAGCTGCGGGGCGCCAAATGAGGTGTTCCATTGGCTGTTGTGTGTGGCAATCGCAGAAGGAAAATTGTCAGCCAAATATTCCGACTACATGTACGTGACTGGTATTGCTTGTTGGGTAGAGGAAAAACGTACTCAAAGATGCGCGAGGGATTCCAGGCTGGCGCCTCGGCCAACGGCAGCGTCTGTGACACGCCCGACGCCTGAGAGCCGTGGGCCGAAGCCATCGTGGTTAGCGACTGTACGACAGGCGAGACACTCTTGCTGTCCAGCTGGGTGCACGCGCCGACCGAGGAGACGGGCGTGAGGGGGTGGTGGCTGGTGTAACTAACTTGTTGTTGTTGTGGTTGTTGTTGCGGGTGCGGCATCTGCGTGTTGTTTAAGTCGAGCGGTCGACCGGGCGGGCTGGGATGGGTCGCCGAGTGCGGGCTGCCGTAGGGGAACGTCGGCTTGAGCACAAACGGCTTCCGGACGTCGGCTGAGAAGGCCTCGCGGACCGAGTCGATCTGCTTCTGCATGTCGGGCATGGGCCACGCGACCATGACCTTCTCCAGAATCCTCATGTGCCGCGTGAAGTAGTCCCTGGCCTGCGAGTTGAGATCGGGATCCGGGGACGTGATGGCAACCTGCAGAAGAACCCATGTCAGCCACACACTAACGCACTGTCTCGGCTAACGCACCAGGTGTAGCACAATGCAGCCAAGCACGGCATAGATGGTAAAGTTGATCCCCCGCTGCATGCACTGCAGGCCGTTCAGCCCGAACGAGCCCATGACGGCCTCCTGCAGCCTGCAGAGCATCTTGGCCGCGTTGTATGACACCACCATGTGCTGCTTCCACTGCGGCGTCGACGGGTTCAGGACGGCCAGCTGCGGCCGGTTGAAGAGGATGATGGTCAGGTAGTAGTACGAGTGGAGGTTCCCGACAAAGGCCGACGGGATCCAGGGCGGCGACCCATCGGCCGGATAGCTCAGCGCCAGGTCGGCCGGCAGCCCGGCCAGCCACGCGTTCAGCGACGGGTCGAGCTGGACAAACTCCGGGTCGATGCCCCAGTCCTTGCTCTTCTTGAGCCGCCCGTACGTCCTCGCCATGCGGCCGATCGACCGGACGACCCTCGTGAAGTAGGTGAAGTTGCGCGAGACCAGGTATTCGCCCTCGTCGCCGTTCGGTAGCCGTCGCGGGAGGTTGAAGTCGACGCTCTCTTCCTCCACTTGGAAGTCGGTTCGACCTAGAAGGCGACTGTAAGCATCTCCAATCCCCAGTTCCGTGCAATCAACGACGCACCTTGTGGTGAGCCAATCATCAGCTCCACGGCAAATATCGTTTGCCATATCCTCGTCTTGAGCGCGCACTCGGCGGCATCTCCACCGCAGGCCCTGCCTGCCTGGTGGTCCGCCCAGTGCTCGTCCAGCCCGAGGTCCTTGGCCAGCTGGACGCACTGCACGATGCTCATCCACGACCGGTAGTAGTAGCCCTTTTTCGGTGCCGATTCCCTCGCTTTCAAGAGTATCATCAGCGCCTGGAGCGTGCTCAGCCGGGGTACGTCCATAAAGGAGTCGGCGTGCCCTGCAAAACTGTCAGTGACGCTGTCTAGCCGAATCTTGCGTGCGGAGGGCTTATCATACGTGTCGCCAGCGCCAGCCACTGCTGGCCCTGGGCAGGCTCGTCGGCCAGACGGCCGGCAATGGCGAACATGGCTTCCAAGAGCAGCGGGGAAATAGACTCCCTGTTGTTGTGCCATTGGTGGTAGAAGTAGCTCTTGTCCAGAACGGGCACGTAGGGGTGGGCGTTGACAAAGTACAGGTCGAGATAGTGAAGGACCGTGTCGTCGTCGGGCATCAGCTCCGGAGGGATGCGGATCTTGGAACCCGGGCCTGCCGTTAGTGGCGGCAGGAACGTCTTGTACTCGTCCCCATCCTCTAAGGCGGGCTCCTCGTCCCGGGTGGACTGCATCTTGCTGTTTAGGTATGGTGCTGTGCCCACCTCGTTGACTCTCAAGGAGCCCAGGAGATCGGCGAGGTCTTGCTGGCCGTACTCGGACTGGAAGTCTTCTGGCGTGGCGGGGTTGCGAGCATGCTGCAGCGGCGGCGGCGGCGGCGTGGGGAAGGCATCTGTCTGTGACGCATACTGCTGGTGGACCGGGGCGTACTGCAGGTCGTGCGCTACCGGTTGGGACCCTCCGTACTGGACCTGATGATAGAGATCGGTAGGGTCCTCGTAGGAGGCCTGCGGCGGGTACATGGGCCCTGGTTTCGGCGCATGTGCAAGAAGCTGCTGCTCTTGCAGCGAGACGTGTTGTCTGAAGTTGTCGGGCACCTGCTGGGCCTCGAACTGGGACTGCGGTGGCTCGTAGACCGGGGAATCGGAGCTGTCGAACCCGTTCGGACGAACGCAGTGCAGCTTCAGGCGAATGCACGCAGAGCAAGGCCAGGTGTTGGTTGTTGCTGCATCGCACTTTATTTTTCTCCTTCGACAGCCCTCGCATGCTCTCATCACTATGTGCGGGAGTCAGTCTAGCACCGGGGGCCATGAGACGGTGGCCAAGACAAGGCTGGGAGTATACGTACCCTTGAGCCGCTTGTGTCGGTTGTGCTCATCAACAAATACGTAATCTAATGGCACGCAGTCAGACACAGTATTGCGCAAGGAACGAAGAGGAGAGGCGGGGCTGGGCGCACTTTTCTGGGTTTCGCGTGGTTGCTGCTGGTAGGCTGGCGGCGCAAAGGAAAAGGCGCCCATCTGGGAGGTCTGAGGGAGCAACCTGCGAGCCGTGGGATCGTTGGACATGTTGAGAGTCGACGCTTGCACCGACCCTCAGGGCGGCGCGCTGACAACCTGGACGGGACGGGACGGGAAGCCGGGGACGACTCGACACTCACGTCATGGGTCGCGTCAATCGGAGAGGCGTCTGCTGATGAGGCTGGAGGACGCCAAATGCTGTCGGCGCGGGTTGAGCAATGCGGCGGCAACAACAAGGCCGGAGGAGTCCGACCAGCGGGTGGACCACAGCAGCCAGCGTGGACGTGCAGCGGGTTTTAGCAATGCGCGTCCTGGGTTGTTGTCTCTCCCCTGGCCAGCGAAGACCAGGTCCGGTACCTACCGAGGGTACCTGAGAAAGCGGCCCAGAACCTGCGGAGGAGTGTAGGGGAGGGTAACCCTGCTCCTGACGACTCGGTAGCCGTCCGACCAGAAATCCGCCAGGGCCTGCCCAGATCTGACGGCGACCGGGATGTGCACCAAAAGATGGTGCGGGAAGGTGATGGAGAGGATCTGGTGGGATCCACCTGCGACTTCTGATATCTCGACCTCTCGAGCTCCCGGTGGCTGCAACGTATCCGTACAAGTACCTAAGGTATCTATGGCAAGTACAAGTATCATATGAAAGATGAAATGCGAAAGGGGTCGTGGTTGGATCCGTGGGCTTGGTCAGGCGACCCGACAGCTTGCTGGCGTCTCTCGCATGGACCAAGTAGTCTCGTGAAGAGGCGTGTCGCGATGAGATGGGAGTTACATTCTCCTTGGGCACGCCAGAGCCAGAAATGCGGTGGTATCGGGACGGCGGGGAAGCGCTTGCACCGGGGATGGCGCGCTAAAAGCGAGGAACACCCATCAGGGGGTGCGAGAGCCAGGGGTGTGGTTCGGTTGGAGGGGTCCGTCGTTGGGGGGGTGTGTTGCAATCGACGAGGGAGCCGCGTGTGCGGTCCTCGTCCTCCCGGTTCCCTGGATGGAAGAAGCATGGAAGAGCTAGGGTTCGAGCCTGCAATTCTTGTGCAGCTTCCACAAACACTAACGAGGCGCCTCTCAACGGTTCTACTCCGTAGCTACGGAGTACTGGGTACTCGGTACGGATAGCTGGGAAAGATACCGTAGGGGTGCGATTCCTGCAGCGGTCTCTGTTCATGCAACCCTTTACTCCGTACCGGTAGTTGTATCCGGCAGTACCACGGCAGATTTCCTGTAGCGTATTCCCGACTGGGTAAACGCCGATCCCGATGCCCTGGAGAGCACAAAACCAAGAGATTCGGGATGATAGAGTGTGCACGTCGCGTAGGATGGTGCCGACGGAGTACAGCACATAAGTTATCAGTGACTCTGCGAGTCTGCGTCCACAGTCCCTAACATGACATGGGTGTGTGCGAGGCGCCAGGGATTGGTGGCGAGACCGGGGGGCAACGGCCGTGGGTGCGTCATGTCAGGCCATGTTGGGACAATGCCAATGTCTGTATCCGTCCCTGTGAGATTGCTGCAGGTTGGCGTCTCCCGCGCTCCATGCTTTGGTTTGAGACACCGACGAGAGTGATGAGAGAAGCGCTACTGCACAGTAACATGCTCGAAGACCCGGCCAAACGGATGCCAGATACCGACAAATGAGATGCAGAGGGCTGAACACCAGGGCCGCAAGGGAGCAGCGCTCCCCATGTGCTCCCTGAAACGCTGTGGCATTCCTCAAACACCGCTAGGGAAGCTTGGGAGAGTTGCCCCATACGGAGGGCGCTTGTGAGAACCCGAAGGACTGGTCGAGTAATAAACGTGATTCTCGGGCTTGTCGGGCAAGTGAAAATCCACTCGGCCCTCCAATAGACCGGGATTGCGGGTACTTGTAATCGTACATTACCACAGTCCGTGCAAGCCGACGGCCGGATCCTGATGCGCCTGGGAGAACTGTGATGTTTCGATGCGACAAAAATATCTCTCGAAGCCATGCATAGGGGAAGGGAAGCATACCTGCTCGTCGCTCCTGGTGTAGATGCCTTGACGACAAGAATAACTGGCGGTTCCGAGCCCCCGACGAGCGCTGGGTAGTGATTGTTGGGGTATTTATTGGCAGTAACTGGAATAGGAAAGTCGCTCGCAGTGCCCTGAGCCGTGTCTTTGCGATGGCGGGCCCGCCACTGCTGGTTCATCAGGCTGGTGAGGAAACCTGATGAGTCCCATGTCTATCACATGCTCGAGTCTCTGGGAAACAAATGAGTGATGAGTGGGGGCAGGATTGTGTCGAAGGTTGTGCATCCAACAGGTGCAGCACGAGGACGTGTACGATGCTCCGTGGTTTTGCCGGACATCAACTCAGCAATCAAGCATGGTAAGTTTATTTTATCGACCAAGCCGGCAAGCCGGAAATGCCGGGATAAGATTGAGGGCCAACTGAGGCACCGGACGTCGCCAAAGAAGCACCATGGTTCTTTTCTTGCTCCATCCGCTGTGGAAAAGGGAGAGAATGGACACATAACTACCTGTAAAATAACCTACTAGCATCATATCATGGAAGGAGTACAGCCTCGGTCCCACTCGGCCGAGATGAGGAGCTTCCAGGGCAGTGATCGGAGAGGCCCGCAAGCACGCAAGGTACGGGATACCGTACAGATATTTCGGCGGAAGGACGGTATCCTATCCGTACCACCCGACAGAAGTTGCTGGGACCGCCCGGCAGATTCAGCCACATGGCATCCTCTTGGAGATGCGATGGGAAGTGGAATTTAAGGTTGGAGATCGGGATCCCAAGTCTCCTGCTGCTGCCCTATAACGTTAGCATCTCCCAGCCGATTGTAGAAACAAGTCCGAGAGGACAGTGCGCCGTTGCCACCTGGAGCGTGGGGGATTCGAGATGGCTCGAGTCCATGAGGAGCTCGTGGAACAACGGTCGCCAAGCACAGCGCCGCGGTTCTGTGGCTTCGGCGCAGGGATTGTAGAAGCCCACGCGGCGACCTTGATGAAAGCGGGCAAATTCGTTCGAAAGATCGGTGCAAACTGCCAGTGATGGAGGAGACAAGCCCAGACTAAAAGGTAAGTGTACAATACACCAGAAATGAAGGGGGAAGAGAGATGCAAACTTCACAATGCAGCAGGCTCCGGAATACTGTCCACAATGCTGTTCCAGGACTTGATTTGCGAGTTCTCTGAGGGAGGTGAATCGCAGATAATTCCCAGTTGTCTGTTTGCCGTCGGAACTGATGAAAATGTTTTTGGTGTGCCTGTGTAACATTCCGTAATGCAACTATTACGAGTGGGACAGCCGACATGAGGTGTGGTGACTGGGCAGCCTGGGCCGCTGGGCTCGCTGGGGTCCAAGCTTGTGGGGTCGCACCCCAAATCCAACTTGTAGCGATCGAATCAGGTAACTGAGCGCAACAGCGCTAACGTTATCCATCAACTGGAGAAAGTGGCAACCCAAATTGTCCGCCAACTTTTGGGCGCGCCGGTTGTACGAAACACTGGGATTCCGACCACGCAGTTCGATCACGCGCTCAGTCATCAGCACGCCAACGTCCTGACATCTCGACAGAATCGGGTGGTCACTACACGGTAAACCGATATGGAGAGAGATTTGGACAACGCCAACCCCACAATCCTGAGCGTGTCTCAGCTGCCAAGCAGGAGTCGGAAGGGGACTGCCGCACGGCATGGGCCGGATTCGACATGCCATGGCATCATCTATCCCCAACACCACTGGCCCTATGGCTCCAGTCCTTCGTCGGATGAGGACGAAGATTACAACGAGGATCCCATGGATGAGCAAGACGTTTACGGTACGTGCGGGCATGGACAACCCCGCCTTCTCCCCTCTCCTCCCCTCCCCTCCTTCGTTGATCTATCACAGGTGGAATCACACAATATGCCGTGCCCCAGAACTGTATTTCCTCAGACTAACACCCTTGCAGATCTCATCTCGACCATCTCGGACCCCGAGCACCCTCACACCCTGGGCCAGCTGTCCGTTGTGAGGCTCCCAGACATCCACCTGAGTCCCTCTCCCACGGAGCTGCCGGGCCCGGAATCTCTAGTCACGGTCCTCATCGAGCTCACTCCCACCATCAACCACTGCTCTCTGGCGACCGTCATCGGCTTAGCAGTCCGGTGCAGGCTGGAGCAGACGCTGCCGCCCAACTACCGGGTGGACGTACGGATGAAGGACGGGTCCCATGCTCAGGACGACCAGGTCAACAAGCAGCTGGGCGACAAGGAAAGAGTTGCTGCTGCCCTCGAGAACGACACCCTCCAGCGCATGGTGGATAAGATGCTCGAGACATGCGCCTGAGCAGATGGGGCGCAGCTCTGACAGTTTCACTACAGTTTCGGCAGCTTCCGTCTCTGGGGACGCACAAGACCAAGCATCACGTCTTCACGCTCGGGATTTGCCGGTAACGCCTCCATTGACCTTGAGTGCTGTTGTAGCCACCAACAGCAACAGCAGCGTCACAAGCACCCTGGGAGACTCGTCGCCAGCATCGTGTGAAGTTGGACCTCAAACAAGGAGAATCGGTCTAATTGGTGGGACAACTTCGGTGTATCTGATGAATGTTAGTCTGGGGTAACGCTCCCACCCTGCCGGGACGCTTCGCAAATTCCCATGACCTGATTTATTCCCCGGGGGCAGGGGGTCGGGCAGAAGCGTAATTTATATCCAGCGGCAGATTGCAAGGTTGTGCCGCTGCAATTTATGTAGGTCGACGCATACTCCGTACAAGGAACTACATCACATCCAGACGACCAGAGGTCGCCGACTTCAAACGTTTATCAGTGACGGCTGCATACCGAGGACAATGCAGTGGAGTTCCACAGCCTTGCCCGCGAGTCTTTCTTGCATACTAGTTTTGATACAGCCCTGTTCTACCTCCTCGTCTCACTCTTACCCTTTCAACATATTGACGTTCATTTGTCCCGTCAAGGTATCTACAAGGCTGCTCTTTTTTATGTGAGACCGTTGCTGTTTCTCCATCAAGGGCCGGGAGCATCAAGTATAGTAGCGAAACAGTCTCTTGAAGCCTCTGGCTTGAGTACTGTATTAACTGACCCATACGTATTAGACAGCAGGTAAGGTAACAATACCTTAGTGTATGTATCGCAAGCCCTGATGGTGCCCGTGATGAGGTATCAATGCTTCGACGAATGCAACACCACATCCTCCGACGCACTCCCCACTCAACAACAGGCGGAATATGCCGAAGCATAGGGCTTCAACATCAGAAGCGGCTCGTCAGTTGTCAGATCCCTCGCTCCTTGAGAGGCGTCAACTCGACCAGAACGGATAAGGGGCCACTTACATGGCATTCAGGAGTCAAATTCGCCGAAGATTTGCACTCGAGCAACTGTAGGACAACCCACCGTTAGTCCAGGGAATGGACATGTAATTTTGAAGAGGGAATCTGGAAGCAACAGGACACGGAGCAAGCCGTCAACCACCAAACCAACGGCTTTCACCAGTTCGACCACACCATCCATCCCTTCCGGAGTTCTCCCCGGAGCTCTAGAACTCGCCCGTCCTTGGCCACATGGCTATCCATGTGAGGCGACGTGATGGCATCGGATGTGTCTCGTAAGGATGGGGCGAAGATGGTTCTCGACCTTCCTCCCTTGCATGGCGGCTGCAAGTTGTAGTCACGTATTAGTCACTATAAACTGGTTCGAACCGAATAAGCTTTCCTGCATCTCAGGCTTCGCCAACACTTGCATACCCCCGAAAAAGTTCCCCTCTTAGCGCCAACAATCACTCCCCAACAGCCGACCAAAGTAGGGAAGGACCCTGCATATAAGGCTGAAGGCGGATGCGGCACTAGACAACACCAGTATGTGAGATCTATTATTCCAACTCAACGTAGCAACTACTACCACGATATGTCTCAGAGAACCAACATAGCTCATTTCTGTTTGTCATAAAAGTTCCCGACAGCAACACGAGGGGGCAAAAGGTACCCGTAGCCTATCTACATGCCCATGGGAACCCCGATCCTGGTTGCTCCGAGTCAGGTTGAAGTGAGACACACCTAGACGGCCCACATCCGATGCGAGATCCACAGCGTTGTGCTGCGTAGTAGACGACAGCAAGGACTGACCGGAAGTCTGTCAGTCCAGAATAAGCAAGCAAGCAAGCATGCAGAAGTTCCCAGCAGCAACCTCCGGGGACATTCCGGATCGGATCGATCGATGTTCGAGGAAGAATAGGTAGCCCAGCCGGTGATCTCCGATGCAGAAACAAACAACACATCCTAGCATGAAGGAACATGGTTTGTCACAATAACCCTCCCTCCAAACCGCATCAGGGGTGACTTCAAATTGTACACACACAAGAGAATATCCTCACACATACACCCTTCACATGCATGCTCAATCAACCAAGCGCGCGCATTAACCCTCCCCTTTTTACATACAAGAACACATCCCTGCCCTTTCCCCCATCTCAAAACGCCCCCAACACCGCCTCGGTCAAACCAAAAAGAGTCCCCCGCTCCAGACAAACGGCAAGGCCCTTTGCATCTTTAACGGCAAAGCGAGGTAGGAGAACGTCCGCCCAATGTTCAAACCCCATCCAGCGTCCCCCCCTCAACCAAACTCTGATAAAACTCCGGCTCCAAGAACTTGGCAACCGTAACATCCTCGCTCAGGCCCTTCCTCCTCCTAGTCTTGAGCACAAAGTCCCTAGCCGTCGCGAGCGGGCTCGCCATCTGCAGCGGGCGCGTGACCATGTCCCTATCGAGCGGGTCGCCGGGCACGACGTTCCAGCGGTCAAAGACGAGGCAGACCATGGCCTGACCGGGGGTGTTAATGCGGAGGTCCGTCTCGAACCCGAACGAGTCAATGACGGGCAGCAGGCCGTTGACGCGGTAGAGCGGTGTGCCCGCGATGGGGCCGTCCGAGAGCACGTGCCCGCGCCGCCGCGCCAGGATGTTGTAGACCATGCTGACGGCGTCCTGCGGGCCCGTCATCGAGACCGAGTACATGGGCTCCATGAGCCGGGGCGACGCCATGAGGAAGGACGAGTAGCACGCCCGCCGCGCCGTCGGTATGATTTGGCCGCCGCCCCGGAAGATGGCCTCCTGCGCCAGGGCCACGTCGATGAGCCGGAATTTGGTGTTGCGGATGGCTGGTGAGGAAGGGTTAGTAAAAGCCAAGCATGCATGGTTTACGAGGTTGGGCTGAGTTGCCAGATGGGGGAGGTGTGTTGGTTGGACAGTGCCCGCAGCTTCCTATTGTGCTCAGAAAGGGGGCCGAGATCCGATGGCTGTGGTGTGACCGTAGTAGAGATGGGAGAGTGTGCAGCAGACTGCTGAGGGGCAGGTTGTAACGACAACAAACTTACGTTCTTCGCAGAGGGGGCCTTCCCGGGCTGCCCAGCTAAACCCCTGGCGGATCGACTCCTTGACCGTGTTTAGCCGCTTCTTGTCGACCTGACGCGCACATCCGTTAGCGCACATCGGAATGGGCTCCGGTGTGTCCCGGGGGGGACGTGGAGTGGTCCCAACAAGAGACACCGGTGAGTGAAATGCAACGCTGAACGCACCTCGGTTGGCAGTGTGTCGTCCTGCAGAATGTTTGGCCCCATCTCGTCGGGACCGAACGCCCAGATGCTCCTCGCCGCGAGCATGTCCCACCCGTACTTCTCCTCGAAGAACTTGGCCGTCTTCCGGACGGGGTCTCGTATCCTGACGGCCCCTGACTCGATGTCCTTGGCGATGCCGTCGTCGAGCGGCTCCGCCGCCATGGTGATTGTGTTTTTCTTGTTGGGGGTGACGGCATAGCACTTTGTGGCCGACATGTCTTGCACCGTCTCGCAGAACCGGACAACGGGATCCGACACCCTGACCTCCATATCGGCGTAGAGCCGGCGCAGGTCGTGTAGCACGCAGTCCATGTACAGCTCCCCTGTGCCGAGGATGATGTGCTCCCCAGACTCCTCCACCTTGGTGGCGATCAGGGGGTAGCTCTTGTTGATCTTCCTGATGCCGTCGAGCATCTTGGGGAGCTCAGACGGGTTGATGGACTCGACCGCCACCTTGAGGACGGATTCGGTGAAGTGCGATAGCGGTCTGAAGATGTAGGCGGCCTCCTCGTCCTCGAATTTCTTGTCGACAACCGTGGCCGTCTTGACAATCGAGTTGTCAATGCCGCCCAAAAGAACCCAGTTGCCCGCTGGTACACCGTCCGTCGGGATATTGTATCGTGTTTCGGCGATGAAGACGTCGGCAATCTTGGCCATGACCATGTCCTCCTCGTCGTCGATCGAATACCCCTCACCTAGGACCCGGACTTCTGTGCCTGGCCTCGCAATGCCGCTCATGACGCGGCCAAACGAGTAGAAACTCTTTGCGTCGGCCGTGTTGAACAGCTTGGTCACGTAGATGACCAGCGGACCGTTCTGATCACACTTCTTCATCGACTCGGCTACCTTGGTGTCGAGCGGACCGGTGTAGTACTGTGACAGTTTCTTCTCGGCAGCCTCTGCCGGCGAAGGAATATGTCGACATACCATGTCGACGAAACCGGTTGATGGTCCTACGTTTGTGTGTTAGCGTGCGAACCTGGGGTTTCCTTCACTAAAACATACCAAAGAATTGCTCGCACACCAGTTTGAGGAGCACTTTCGGATCCGACTTGTACTGAGATGGCTTGAGTTGGATCCCGAGCTTCGCCAAGGTTCCCTTCAGATCCTCGGGGCTCTCGCCAATGGTGTGGGAGTAAAGCTTGTAAATCGGCTCCATGACAAAGTTGACGAAAGACCGCTTGGCTTCCTTCTCGACCGGTTTCCTCGTGAAGCTCCTTCTCCCAGGGTTGAAGTAGACGTCGCCCCACAGCCGCCGAGCAAACTCGTCAATGTTGACGCCGCCGAAGCTATCGGAGTACATCTTTGCGAAGGAGGCCAGGGTGAAGCACCACCCCATCGAGGTACAGGCGAACAAGACATTGCCCTTTTCAGGACTTATCCTCCTTTCGGCGCCCCGCCCGGGGATGGTGTTCTCGATAACGGTGTTTACTTCCTCGATGACGTGCTTCAACTTGTAGTAGGCGTCGTTGGGTGGCAGTTTTAGCTCGAGAATTACGCGGTCCATCTTGTTGACGATTAGGGTGAGGGGGATGTCTTGTAGCACGGCGTGCCTGATGATCTGCTCCGTGTTGACCTGGACGCCCTCCACCACGTCCACGACCAGACATACGCCGTCCACCAGCCGGAAGGATGCAGCCACCTCGTCGACAAAGTCCACATGCCCCGGCGTGTCGATGACGTTGACGAGATGGGATTTTCCTTTGCTGTCCGGCAGCACCAGGCTCATGGGCGCGGCCTTGATCGAGAGGCCGCGGTCCCGCTCGAGGAGGTGAACGTCGGTGTATCTGAGCTGCTCGTCGCGCTTCTTCCCCGTCCGCCTCTCGAGCCGGTCGTTGATGGCGTGCGTCTCCAGCACCAGCATGTCCATAAAGGCCGTCTTGCCGTGGTGCAGATGCCCCGCCAGGGCCACGTTCCGGATCTGGTTGGGGAAGTTCATGAGGTCGGTCATGAAGCCGCGGTCGAAGTAGACGGGTGGCAGGTCGGCCTCCTCGATGCTGAACTTCTTCTGCTCAATCGGGGCGATTATGGGTTGTGTCAGCGGCTGCGCGTCCTCCTCCTGCACCATGGTCTCGACCTCCTCCCCGTACACCTGGGCGGCGGTCGGGTAGTACTGCTTGTCTTCATGGAGGATGACTGCGTTCGAGGGCCCTTCGTCTGGCGAGAGAGTCAGCAGCGATTCGCTATCCCGATCACAGCAATACATACCGTCAATGTCCATCTGCTCCTCGGCGGCAGCTTCTGGGCCGGTCTCGGGGTAGTCGCCGTAGGCATAGTTGCCCACATCCACGCCATGTTCGGATTCCTCCTCCGAGGCCTCGACCTCCTCGCCAATAAAGTTGCCAAACTCGTCGTACAGATCGTCGTCCATGGTTGGTGGCCGGAGTCGTGTTTCGTCGTTGAATGGCACCGAACTCTCGATTTTCCCAGCGCGTCGCGTGCAAGGCTGTCGTGGGTACCCGTGAATATTCACGAATACCCACTATCTTGGGAGCGATAAGATATTGTGGCTGTGCGTGGAGCAAATAACACGCCACAGTGAGGCGCAGCTAGGGTGAAGCACCAATTGCAATTGCAAACGGCCAGCTTGATTTGGAGCATCAGGGAAGGTGCGGTGGGCGATCAACCTCCTGAGGTCAAACTCCCGTCGCACGATGGATGAACAGTCGGTCGATATCTCGTCACTTCCTAAAGTATCCGTAATCAGAGCCCGGTCAAAGCACGCCCCAGGGAGGAAAATTTAAGAGGACAACGGTTGCGCTTCACCTACAACCAGAGCCGGTGTGGTCAATCTTTAAATGTTGATGATACTCTGTAATGCTACTCGACTCGGGTACCCAACTAAATATTCGCTCTATCGATGCTCACCCACCCATCCTACTCGTTCTCTTTCGCCGCAAGTAAACCTGGAAGTCAGTAAACCTGGCCAGGCAGCTTCCAGGAGCACTCCGACCAAGACAACCCCGTCCACCCCAGCGTCAAGTCAGCGCAAACTCCACGGACCACTATACATAGCCCGCATCAAGGCCACATCCTCCCCCCACCCGTGATATCCATCTCGCTGCTTCTTCTCCTGTTGCCATACACGACGACCAGACCCAACCTCATCCACCAAGTTCTCCTCGTCATCATCCCCACCATTAGCAACACCACTCTGTGCCTGTGCCTGTTCCAGTCCCTGTCGCCCATCGAAACTCTCCCCATCCCCACCATCACCCTCCCCCCCCCGCCTCATCCTCGTCCACTCATACCCCAAAAAAGCAGTCCTCTTCCTCACCTCCAGGGACACCTTCTTCGCCGCCTCATCCCTGAGCAGCCGATCCCTCGGCCTCTTGCGCTCTTTCTCCCGCCTGCTAGTATTCCTACCCCCACCACCCCCACCACTATCCAAAGGTCCACCACCACCACCACAGAATCTCTTCACAAACTCCCTCAGGTGTACCTGCTCGGCGTCCGTCGTGATCGTAGCCGTACCCGCACCGGCGGCGGCCGAGGCGTCATGGTAGCTGGCCAGGTACATGTCGAGAGCGGCCAGCTTGCCTGCCCTGTCGTGGGGCGGCGTGGCGAGGACGGTGAGGGCGAGGGTCTGCAGGTGGTAGCGCAGGGGTCGGAGGAACGTCAGCTGCTCTTGGGTTGGCAGTGAGGCGTTGTTGAGGAAGTGAGGCGGAGATAAAGGCGGGGAATGGGGGAGGACTGGCACGGCGGAGGTGACGGGTAGTTCGAGGGAGGGAAGCGGGGGTGGGATCGAGTAGCAGTCTTGTGTTGCTGCGGTGGTCGTGGTAGTGGTGCAAGGGCTGTAGTTATCATAGTAGTCCCACGGCTGGTGATGCTGTTGCTGTTGATGATGGTCGTGAGGGGTGTGCGGGAGGGTGGTGGCTGGGGAGGTCATGGAATAGACCGCCGGAGAAGGCCAGGTCTGCCCTGGGGTTGAGCAATTCGGCGAGAGAAACAGGAGACTTGGGGGCTCCGGCACCATCTCCGCTGCGCCGTCATGGGTATCTCCCACGTTTCCCTCGCAGTCATCTGCGTCACCACTGTCCGTCTCGTCGCTGACAGACCCGCCCTCGTCAAAGTAATGCGTGTCGTCGACCGAGCGAAGGCTGGGCACCAGCGGCGGCTCCAGCTCATGCAAGCGCTCCCAGGGGACGTTGCGGAACCACTTGTGCGCCTTGATGTCCTCAGCATCGTAAGGAAATACGTAGCGGCCGGCAAAGTCGCGCATCTTGGTGTTAGCCGCGGCCGACGAAGACGAAGACGACGTGACGAGGTCCTTCATGCGGTAGCGCTCCGAGCAGAGCCGGTACTCCTTGTCCGTGATCATCGACAGCATCAGGTGCTGGCAGCGGCGGGACACGGTCGGCCGTGGCGGGAAGCCAAACGTCTCGTGGTGCCTCAGGATATTCTCCTTGGTCTGATGCCGGCCCTCCTCCGATAAGAAGGGGGTAAAGCCGTAAACGCACTCGAACAAAATGACCCCGACACTCCACTAGTCGCATCGAGCGTCGTATCTTCTCCCCTCAATCACCTCGGGAGCCATGTACTGGCTCGTGCCCACGACACTCCTGGCCGACCTGCGAATTCCGCAACGGTTGCGCCACTTGAGCAGCGGCTCGCCGTCGTGTAGATCTTGCTTGTCGTGCTTCCTGATGCTGGCCGTGATGCCGAGCGACCGCTTCCTCGTCGGTTCCAGGTTGTCGTCCTTGTCCTCCTCGTCACCGTCAACCTGGATGCCCAGCTTCCTCACCAGGCTCTACCGGTGACTGTTGTAGTAAGTCGTGTCGTGGGACCAGTGCCCGTCAAACGCCAGACCAAAGTCGCTGATCTTGAGGTGGCCCGATGCCGAGACGAGGAAGTTGTCGGGCTTGATGTCTCGGTGGATGCACTTGAGCGAGTGTGCCGCCTCGACGCAGAGGATGATCTCGGCGATGTAGAAGCGTGCCACAGATTCGTGCAGTATGTTCTCGCGAATCAGGAGGTTCAGGAAATCCCCCCCGGGCATGTACTCCATCACGAGATACAAGCTTGAGAGGTCTTGGAAGCTGGCGACAAGAGGTACAATCCTAGCAAGGCCGCCAGTTAGCAAAATGCTTAGGGGCTTCGTAACGAGAAGGAAAAAGCAGAAACGAAAGCTTACCACCTGGACCCCTCGCTAGCCACCAAGAGATCCCTCTCAGCCCTCAAGTGCCCCTCCTGACTCGTCAGCAGCATCTTACCCTTCTTGATCACCTTCATCGCGTAGACCTGGCCCCGCCGGTAGTCTCTTACCAGTCTCACCACGCCAAAGCTGCCCTTGCCCAGGATTTTGACCGTCTCGTAGTCACCCGCCTGCGACCGGACCCCCGTCCTCGACGACGCCGCACCCAGCAGCACCTTCAAGTTCCTCGTCTTCATCGCCCGCACTTCCCGCTGGTACTCGCTCTCGCGGCGCCACAACTGGGCGCGCGCCATCTGCGTCTCGGCGGCGTTCAGCGGCAAGCCCCTCTCGCGCCCGCGGTTGAACAGTTCCGTCTCGAGGATCTGCTGCCTCATTTGCCTTGGCGACGGCCCGGAGGCGAGCAGCTCGTTGAAATGAATCTCGAGGTAGATCTTGGCGGCCGCGGCGCGCTCGACCGTGGCGATGCTGGGGCCACACCGAGTCCAGCGTGCTTCCTGGATTGTATCGAGGTCTCTGCGGGTGGGGGAGAGTGTAGCGCCCTCGGCTCCGGGGTCTCGGTTACGGCGCGAGCGTTGCGGGCTGTAGTTTGAGCGACGGTTCAGCTCACGCCCTATCGTGTTGGGATCTGCATCCCTGAACATGGAGTCCAGTGAAGTCTTGCCCGTCGAGAAATGGGTGGTCTCGGCCGACTTGACATCAGAAGTAGTTGCTTTGCCGGAAGACGTGCGGGAGTTGTCAGTCAGGGCAGGACTAGGCGGGAATACCGATCCGGTTGGGGACCCTGTAGCTTGAAATGTGTCCTTCAGCCACGGCCGGTTTTTGGGGGACGCTCTGCGGACAATGGTTGGCTCCAGATGGCGGAATATGGCGTTCGACATCTTGTGAATCAAGGGAGACCTTGTTCCGTGCTCGCTCGAGGCTGGGCTGGGCTGCTCCGCAACCACGGGCTGTTCAGAGGCTAGGGAAGGTCAAGGTCAACTCAAACACGCGGACCCAGAAGTGGCCACTCACAGCTGTTGGTCAACGTTTTGAGGGCTGAGATGACCTTGACTCCGTGCCGGCGGAGTTTGGCGGACAGCACAGAGCTTGGTTTGGATGCAGCGAGAGAGGTTTGGCTCGAAACCGGGCCCAGGGTGTTCTCAACTCCCGGGGAGGAGCTGCCCGTTTGACCTGGATCTTGGACAAGATGCTCGTTCGTGTCCATTTGCCTAGTCCATGGAGCGTGCGAGCCTGTTGATACTACAGCGTTAGTTTGTATGTGGTTGGGCCCCGAAAGACAAAGAAAGTCGGGGGAAATTCTGAGTGACGGTCGAAGATTGACTTGAGCAGCTGAAAGGTTGAGGACTGAAGAGGGGCCATTTTTCGGTTTGAGTGGGAAGGGATTATCGCGGAGACCCGTCATTGTAGCTTTCCTTCCTCGGATCTAAGTCGTAGTGAAACGGCGAGACGAGTCGAGCAAGAAGGAACGTGTCCGCTCGACTCCTTCCAACTGGATTGCTGTGGTCGATTCGCCACAATGCCCATGAAAACACCTTGAGCGTCAAAAAAAGGACAAGGTAAATGATCAGGTAGATCTCAAAACTGCCGAGATATCATTGCGCCTATGAACAGAGAATCAGGACATGACAGAGGAAATGACCGCCCCAAAGACTTTTCAGTTCGCCAACCCAGATGCAATGTAAACCTCGTCATCCCGTCAAATCACCCGTCTGCTCCCCAAAAACAAGGGGTCCTCGCAATCCGAGCCAGGTCAGAGGTCCGCACGGTGCTGTGTATTAGCCCATCGCCAAGACAGTATGATCAAAGGAGATTGGGCGCCGGCCCTCTTGAGACTTAGTGAACCAAGAGAAACAAAACCCTCAAAAAGTACCAGGAACCTGCAACGACCGACGCCGCGCTCAGGATACCGAGAGATGGCGGTTCCTGCCAAACTTCCAACGACTAGCTCCAATCTGGACAGTTTACTTGATCTCAAGGAGCTTGACGTCGAAGATGAGCGTGCTGTTCGCCGGGATGCCGGCCATGGACCGGCTGCCGTAGGCCAGGTGGGCGGGGATGGTCAGGCGGCGCTCGCCGCCCACCGCCATACCGATAATGCCGACGTCCCAGCCCTTGATGACTTCACCCTTGCCGATCTTGAAGCTGAACGGCGCGCCCTTCTTGTTGGCTATACGGGATTTTTGGTCAGCGTCGTGTCCCTTCCTGATAACTATGCCAGTGGCTACTTACCGTCAAACACCTTGCCGTTCTGGAGCTTGCCAATGTAGCGCATGCCGACCCTGTCGCCGTTCTTCACGGTACGGCCGGTGCCGAGCTTACGGTCGTCGATGGTGACGCCTTGCACAACCTTCACGCCGAGGGCGCCCTTCTTGTCGGCCTTGCTCTCAGCCTTGTCCTTGGCCGGACCAGTCGGACCCTGCTCCAGGTTCTTGGCAAACTGGACCTTCTTGTCGCCCTTAGCCGCCGGAGACTCCTTGGCCTTGGCCTCAGCAGCGACAGCCTCGCCCTGGTTGTTCTTGAGCTTCTTTTGCTGCTTCTTGCTGAGCTTCTTCTCGTCCCTGGCCATCATCTCGTCGAGATTCTCGGCCTCCTCGTCGGCGGGCCGCTTGTTCTTGCCCTTCTTGGCAGGGACAAGCTTAGGAGCCTCCTCCTCCTCGTCAGTGTCGATCTCCTCGACGCGGGCCGCGCCATCAACGTTGTCCAGCTCATCGCTCATATCGTCCGAGTCCTCGTCCTCGAGGCCAGGAGGAAGGTCATACTCGTCGTCCGACTCTTCCTCGTCGTCGTCATCCTCCTCGTCTTGCGGGACGACGTAGTTGCCAGTGAGAAAAACACTGTGAGTGCCCTTGACGCTGAAGAAGATCTTCTCGCCCTCGCCAATGGTGATGTCGATCGGTTGTTGGTAGGTCTGTGGTAGATGTCAGCTAGAATGGTCTTGTCGCTCGGGGTGCCCCAGTGTCTACATACGCGCTCGGTGTCGAGAGTGCACACAATGTATTCCTCCATGTTGAGGTCCTCGTCCTCGTCATCCTCGTCACTCTCCTCGTCCTCGTCGCTGGCCTTGGCCTTGCCCTTGTTCTTGGCACCGTTCGGCTTCGCGTCGGCATCCTCCATCTCGTCGTCCGAAGCCCCCTTGGTGGCCTCGAGGAGCTTCTTGATAGCAGCCTCCCGGCGGGCCTTCTTGGACTTGGCGGGGTCGCTGGGCCCGCCGTTGACCTCCTCGTCCGACTCGTCCGAGTCCTCATCATCACCACCGCCAAGGAGCGACTCAAAATAGTCATCATCCTCCTCGTCATCGACAGCGGCCTTGTAAATCTTCAGGGTCGAACGAGGGACTGAAGGGACGTTGCCTTGGTCGTCGGTCTCAGGCTCCGCGGTGGGGTCGATGGCCGCCATAGTGATGCGAATCTAGAATGGGACTGTTAGCCATGAATGCAGCTGGGCGCTGTAGACATAGGATGTACACACCGTCGCTGGGAACTCAATCTCAGCGGGGACCAGCACTCCGCCGGTAGGGACCTCGAGGCCATACACGGCGACAGGCAGCAGAGGCGACATCTTGAATGCAACTGAGATCTTGTCGCGCCGGTTTGGCAAATTACTTGCTGGAAATCGAGACAATGGCCTTGTTTGCCAATGTATTAAAGTAATGCCAGTAGGAGGATGTCAAAGATTGTGACCGAAACACCGTTGAAGAGGAAAGGTATAGAGGAGCCCGTTCGAGTCGGCCAAAGTACTGCGGACTTCACAAGGCGACTCGATTCTGCAGAAATATCCGAACGGGAGCTGCGAGCCCAGAAAATTTTGGAGACCCGCCCCACATTTCGTCCGATAGTGCAACGCTAAAGCTTATCGCACCAGTGGTCGCCCGGTCGATGGTGAGCCGACCCCACTTCGGCCGTCACCGCCTGCTGCTCCGAGTTTAGAGATGTTTGTGAGGGTGGAGAAATTTTGGGACCTGTTCAGTGTTCGCCGTTCGTCCCTGCAGCTTCCCTTCAACGGTCCCGAACTTCGGGCTCCTCAACAATGGAGAGGCCAAGAAAAAACACCAAAGTCAAAGGTGATGAGACAAGGGGATGAGGGGGTTGAACGATCGGAGCCAGAAAGCAATTTAAGAGCAATCATCTTCCTCGTCTTCGTTATGCCCCAGGCTTCTTGAAGAGCAGCAGGGATGAGAGACAAGATCACAAAAGGTACAAATTTATCTTACTTCGGCTGCTAACTTATAATCGTCCTGACTACCTATCCCCTTTGCCGTACTCTACTCAACTTTCTTCTTCCCGAATCCCATAAACACAGCCTTCAGAATCTGCCAAACGACACCTACCGTCATGGCAAACTTGCCCGTCTCATACCTTTGCGGCCGATCTCCCGTCTCGGTCATCAACAGACCAAACTCAACCACCGGTCCAGGGATGCGGCCGCTGAGCCTGGCATACGCGGCGACCAAGTCATTCCCGTTGGTGATGCCCCCTTAGGCAGCCGGCAAGTCAGCCCTTATTTCCGCACTTACTCAAAGACAGCTGGTGACGGGGGGCATAGCAGGACTCACCACTACTCCAGAGATTCCCATCCCTCACCCACCTCAGCTCCTCGCCCACCCACTGCACACCCTCAAACTTCTTGGCCAGGTGGCCCTGCACACCCCGCGGCCCGCAGGCCTTCTTCCCCCTCAGCAGGCCCGCGGCGCCGCAGAGGTAGATGCCTGTGCAGATGCTCAGGATATCCGTCTCGGGCCGGGCCGCGTGCGACGCGAGCCAGTCGGTCGCGTCCCTGATGTCGTCAAAGTTGGACAGCGGGTCCGGGCCCGGGACGAGGACGACGTCGAGCTGGCCTGGCTGGACCTCGGGGTCGGAGATGTGGTGGGTGCAGGTCACGCTGGCGGATGAGGTGAGGGGGATGGCCTGGCCGGGTTGGAGTCGCGAGATGTCTGTTTCCCCATTGCATGTTGTGTGGTGATTAGTGTGGCGTGAACGGAATGGGAAGAATGAGAGGGGGTGGGTGCGCACAGGAGATGCGGAGGTTCGGGGCAAGGCCGACGATCGGGCCCGGAGCCAAATCTTTGGCCAGTGTGAGGTATTCGTGGCTCATGCATCCTAGGATGTCTACGCAGGCAAAGTCGAGGAGCTGACATTCCGTGGGGATGAACACGCCGATGCGGATGGTCTTGCGGGTGGTGGTCGCCATGGTCGAGTTTTCCGCGTTCCGCGCTGCGTCCTGCTATTTCAGACACCGAGATGTCTTGAAGAGGACAGCATATTTGTATCCGCACCATGTATGGCGGTTGTCCTGGAGGCAACATAAGGAGGCCCGAGAGGCACCGGAGCTTCGGTGAGGGCACGGAGGCCCGGCCGGCCTAATCCGGCGCTGGCGGGTTGCTAACGGCCGAGTGGCGTCTCGGGGGGCATCTCTGATTGGACGAGTCTGAGACAACCTCCGAGGGCCTTCGGCACGGAGCTCGTCGGTCGGTAGGACGCGTGGAACCGAACGACGAAGGAACAAGGGCTGAAAAAACAACCGGGTTGCAGTAGGCTTTGGATTCGAGATGAGCATTCTCGCAGCCATCTCACAACTAACTGCCTGTGTATGTACTCCGGTTTGCTTTGTTTTCTCAGTCCTGAGGGACAAGGAGGTGAGAACATCCATGACTACCCAGCCGATGAGCTGGATTCATGCCTCTACGAGACTCATAGGTCTTCAAAATCGAAGATTATTTCTCCCCCGAAAACCTTGCCATCTTATCAAGACCCATCGCAAGGCTAATCTGAACCGCAGGAACCCGAATGGGCCCGAAACGGACGAACAGTTGCCAAGATAGACTCATCAGCAACCTCATCATCCCAACCTTGGATTACAGAGCGGGACGAGGTTGCAGTCGTCTATCCACGCTTCCGTACTAGCAACGCCCAGAAACCCTCTCGAGGTATCGTCTTAACAATATCCATTTCCCGTCTCATCTCATCTCTCCATGCTACCCTACACAGTAGTGCCAAGCGGGCCAGCAGCACAGCCACAACCGAGATCCCCCACGACAAGCTGCCGCACGAAACAACTCCAGTCAGCGCAGGCCGCGTCACCAGTCATGATAGCCTCTTGGCTTCCTCTCTCCTTCAGGTTCAAGGCCTTTTCACATTGTCACTGGCCCTTTGTAGTATACGAAACGTGACGTACGCTCAAGACCAACTCGTCATCTGGAGAAGCAAGGTGATCGACGATGACGAAGCCATATTAATACCGCCTCCGCCATCCGTGCTTTTAGAGAGAAAAAAACAGAGCTCCAGTAGGTAAGGTAAGGCTCGGTCACGGTATTGTTTGGAGACCCTGCCGAGAGCAAAACCACGACGTAAACCGACAATCAAGACCACTTCCAGTCAGATGGCAACTCGAAACAGACAGCTTCACACTGCCTCTTTACCATACCATGTGAATAAGGCGCCCTGCTTACCAAGTGTTGAATTGGGCTTTCCCAGCATTGCTGAAACGAAACCTGTCATGTCTCTCATACTTTGCTGAATAGTCATACGAATGCAATGAATGCTCAGTGGTCACAAGAGAAAAGCCAGCAAGCCAACGTAGAGTGGAAGACGCAAGGTAGTTATGCGCAGGCCAAAAGCGAGCGTGGTGAATGTATTTCTCCCCGTTCTACACCAATGCCATCATATCGCCCCCCATAACACAGACGATACATGCTAAGAACAGTTCGAGCACGGCGCCTGCACTCGCCATGGGCCACCTGCCTGTCCTCTCTCCCCCCCCACTCCGGACCCAAGTGAGCGAGACATCACACCCCCATCCACCTTCGAGTGTGGATGCCGTGATGTCGTCCTCCACCCCCCCAGTCCGTGTCCTCCCGGCTATATACATGATTGTATGATTAAATATTAGGGGTTAGCAGTGTGTGTTGATATTAGGGGTGCCCCTGGGATATCTTGCCCCCCCATCCCAGCCACGGATCATCGGGCCCCAGGACTGCCTGCATCATCTCTTGCATCCTGTCCGCGCCGGGCTGAGCCCATCTCAGCCGGAGCTTCTTCCTCTCCGTCCCGTCCCGGTACTCCCTCGTGGTCGTTAACCCCTCCGACTCGGCCCAGTCATGAGAGACGTGCGTGTTCCTGCGCCACCCCCGAAGCCGTGTCATTCCCGCCTCTTTCCTTCCTGGTATCTAAGCGAATGGCGCCAGCAGGCGGGATATCGTCCGTGACTGATGTCCCGCGTCCCAAAAAGATCCCTGCCGGTATAATGGTTTCCTCTCCTCTTCCCCTGCTCCGTGAACTCCGGTGAGCCCGCCCGTCTAAATGACAGGCGGGGAAAAAGAAAGACAGCGAAAAAGTTGAACCCCCGGTGAGCCCGCCCGTCTAAATGACAGGCGGGGAAAAAGAAAGACAGCGAAAAAGTTGAACCCCCGTATCTAGATGCCAAATAACCGATGCCATGCCATGCATATCAACATCATGTCCTCTTGATTTACACACGTGCGCCTTCTTCAAAACCCGTGTTTAAAAACAACAAAAATCCCAAATCGACGAGCGGCACAGGCGTGTCGCTCTCGTTGGGACAACAAACATTTCCCAAGAAGCGAAAATAGCGGGTTCGGCACTGGGTGTGTGGTGATGGTCAAGTTGCGAAGGCGTAGCTGATCCCACGAGCCATCGTCGAGAAGGGACGCTGGCACCAAGTCCTGGAGGGAGGATCGATTGAACAAGGGAAGCGGGGGAGTATAATGCTCAGAGCGGAAAAGGCCCGGAAAGTCGTGATCACATCCGCCGTTATACCATGGCATCCGCTGATACCGATTTCGCTCTCCTTCGCGTGACCTTTTTGCTGACCGTGTAGACCAAGTCCAAGGTCCAGAAGTGGCATATTTGCGCTTGGGCACAAGGGATCGATCCAAAAATCGGCGCCACCAGCGGGACCATGACGTAGTCGATGAAGTTGGTCTTGACCTCTCTCCGAGAGAAATGCATGCCCTTGAGCAGGCCGGCGTCGCCCATCTCCTTCTCGCGCGACTCAACGCAGATGCGGTGGAAGCCCTCGTACAGGAAGAGATAGAGAGCGACCTCCATGAAGCCGAGGGTTCGGAGCACGTTGCAGACGCTGAAGATCCAGTTGACACCGTGCACGTCGGGCATGTCTTCGGTCACCCACATGTAGAGGGTGGATGCGATAACGAGGATGGTCATTTGCACTGGCAGGAAGTGCGCTTCGAAGAGGCGGTGGAACAGAATGACGATGCGCTCCCAGTCGGGCTCCTTCAGGGTGTCGGCCACAACGTCGGAGAAGATCCCGCTCTCAGGGGTGGCTTCGGCGTCGACAGAGTCGAGCTGCGACTGCGGAACATAGCTGTCCGAACCGTCGTTTCTAAAAAGAATGGATTAGCGCCCGTCTCTCCCATAACTTATCACCAGGCGTCGCGACTTACAGAGACGTGTGCAGCGGCCGGAATGCCCTAGACGTGTGCTTCCTCTCATTCCAGACCTCGACCACCTTCCTCAGCGCATAGCCGGTATCAAGTGCGCCCCACATGTGACGGAGCGCCTGTTTGTACCGCGCACGAACATCGGTCATGACGCCTTGAATCCCCTTGCCGCGGCCGCCACCCGCGACATTGGTCTGGCTCACGGGGCTCAGGACAGTGCGCGAGGTCAGGTTGCCGTTGAGAGCAAAGAAGCACTTGAGATACATGTGCAAGTCCTCACCGATGGCCTCGGAGTCGCAATCCCAACCGCCCACGCGATCGACCAACTCGAGGGGCAGAGAGTAGACCGACGTGGGGGGCGCAATCGACGAACCCTTGTACAGACCGGACATGCCAGCGGCAGACCACAGGACGTCGGCGACACGGACAATGGCGGGGACATTGTGGGCGTTGCGGTCGAAAATGATGGGGGCCGAGTAGAGGGTTGTGGTAGCAGTGTCGGGGTAGGCCATATGCATGGTCGTCACCTGGGCAAAGTAATTGGACGATAGATGGCTGTCAGCTGCATTAGGTGCCAGATTGGTTAGCGAATCGTGACGTGCATGCTGCAACCGAGGCCAGACCATTGGGGGGTGGAGCAACAACTCACCATCGATACCCGTGACAATCACGTCCTTTCGCTGCCCAAGGCTGTACTTTTCGCTCAGCTTCCTCGCAGCCCAAGCCATGTTGCTGCCCTTGCCGGCCAACTCGCCGGGGATGTCGGACGGGTGCACCGTGAAGTCAATTGAGCGAAACTTCTTGGAGAACTCGTTGGTGAGTCTGATGGCCTTTGTCTCGGCATTGTACTCTCTTTGCTCCATTGCAAGGTACACCTGAATCATGCTTGTCAGTTCTGGAGGGGTTGTGGAGACCAAAGCAAAACCGGATATAGATGTGTCCCCCTGAAGATCTTTACTCCACCGATTGCCACCTGGACCAAACCATGGCGCGGGCCCATGTGAATGCTGCCAGCTGGCCGTTGCGGGGTGGAGAAACTGGGAAGAGAAGAATGCAACAGGAGCGTGAGACTCACATCATAGGTATTGCGTGCTTGGGGGTGCGAAGCCAGAACCTCGAGAGTCTCCCTCAGGCTGTCGTTTTCCTCCTTGTAGTTTGGGATGACGATGGCATGGATGACACGGTCGGGCGCGATGTCGCCGTCCATGTAGCACTCGGTGTCCTGATCGCCGGCTTCGCTGCTCGAGGAGGAGCTGACGTCCCGTGACGAGGTCAACGTCTCGGAGCTGGAAAGCGAGGTCGACGAGCCACGGCGGCGGTGTCCAAACTTGATGTCCCTCAGGGCCCTGGCGCGCGCGGCCTTTTTGAGGCTGTTCGTGATGGTCAAGACGGCCCAGCAGGAGCGCAGCGGGAAGACGAAGACCAGAAAGTGGATGAGGAGGCAGTAGTACGAGAATACCGCGACCAAGCCGCCGCCCTGCTTCGAGCTGTGACGCGGCGCACTAAGACTGTCGAGTGACTGATACTTGTAGTCATGCCGTTGAGCATCCCACTCGCTCGAGATGACCCAGTAGGAGAGCGCAGCGGTGGCCAGCATCGCTAGGCCGCCGGCGCGCCGGCTGCACCATGCATAGATTGACATCGTCGCTGCAGAATAAGGCGAAAGCCGAAAGGATCGAATTATATGGCGATATGGCAGGGCAGGCGAGTCCGAGTCGCTGGGTTTCCTTTCGGTTTGTTGCGCCGAGCGAATTGACCGAATCGAGTGAGCGATGCCGAGCGGCTGGGGACGAGGTGAGCGCGTCGTGGACGGGAAGCCCGCGGACAGAGGGGACGCGAGTCGAGGAGCACTCGGCGTGTTGCTTCCACAGGTCCACGGAACAAGCTTCGGGCGGGGGAAGGAGGGATTGCGGGAGGAGAGGAAAAAGGGAAGAAAGGAAAGAGGGAAAAAATCGGGTTGGGACGATGGCGGACAGGCGGCGCAGTCGTGGAGTGCTAGCCGGCTGGGCTAAGGTAGTCGGGGGGCGTGCTGATGAGACAAGTGAGCTGAGGGTCCTCCGTAGCTGTCAATGAAACCCACGAACCAGGCAGGCCATCCATTTGCAGAAAAAAGGGGGACTGCAGCCCACGGGTTAAAAAACCAAGCCCACAATGCACAGTGCTAGGGAGTGACCTTCATCAGTTTGGCTTGGCAGGCTGGATCCATGTGCAAGGGCTGGTGGGCCGGACATGGAACGCGACGGGAAAAACCTAAGACTGCGCCGCTCCGTAAAGATAGGGCGCTTGCCGATTGAGGCAATGACACTCCACATCCAGGTGACCGTAACCGCTGCGGTGCTTTCAACTCGCGGGATACTGTACTGTGCAGTCGAATCAAGGTTAGTAATTTGAGTACAAAGTAACTTATCATTCTACTCGAGGTTTACACGCCTACTGCCCTGCAATGGCAACTTGAAGGGTGCCGCACTGGCAGGTCCCTGTGGCTTGTAGATGCGGGGCGACGTCTGTCGGACTTACCAACCTGAGTTGGTGCCGCTTGCGTGGGAGCCGCACTTTCTCACATGAAAATCGCCAGCAAGAGGGCAGCAGCCCAGCTTTTACTCCGCAAGCCCGGTGCTGGACGTCTCGACGTTTCCTCGAATTTCTGCTACAATTCCACTCGTCTCTGGTAGATGGTGTCGCAATGGCGTTCTCGGTTGCTTCTCGCACAGGTATCTGGAAAACGTCTCATCTGAAAGGCATCTACATGCAGCCTAGCGTGACCTCGACAGCGTCAGCCTGCCAAGCAGCGGCAGTTCCAAGCCAGGCTGCTCGTCGCTTGCAACTTTGGTGCCGGCCTAACAGCAACGGGGAAAAGATATCTGACGGTTTCTTACACAGTACGCCGAAACCAACGAAATCACCAACCACAGAGCCCCGTCGAAACACGCGTGGAGCTCAAGGCCCACTCCCATGGCAGCGGTCTGGAGTGTCTCGTCAAGACGGCGGCAGGTGAGTGATAGCCTGGAAGACTTGCCTAGATACCAATGAAGTTGACGCATCGCTCGTCGAAGCCGCATAAAATCATGACTCTAGGGGCTTTTCTTATCAATTCCTAGCCTGGTACTGTGTATTAGTACAGCCATGCGCCTTCACCGTTGCAAACTGAGACGAAACAAAAAACAAGGCTGAACACACTTTCCTGTGGCCCTCCGTAGAGGCGCAAGGGGGTCGCTTTTCTTGATGGATCAGATTCGACCAATCGAGGGGCAATGAGGCTTTGGAGATTCCACTTGTGGGGGCGCTTGTGTGAAGCCTTGCCTGTGCACAACATGACCCACATCGTCCCAACTTTGCATGTCTCCTCCTTGCGACGGGCCGTTGCAACTTGCAAGCAACATTGCTGTCGCCATGGGGCGGTGGGCGGGTTGGTGAGAAAGGGAGTCGGCAATTCGGCACGCACCCTTTGCCCGACACTCGTCAGCCCCCTCGGGGATCCGGACATCATGAAGCCACTCCCGACCGCTCACTTCTTCCCGTGCCGTCGTCGTCTGGGAGCTCTGACCAGCTTCCACGTCGGGTCCGCGCCTTTGGTTGGCGGGCGACGGCAATGGGAAATTACGATGGGAGCTTCAGAGCTCACTGGCCGGTTTGGCGAGGATCTCGATTTGCCATTGGCTCGACGGCAAAAGCCCACAGGGACCGCCCACTTAGCGGTACTATACCGTTTCTGTTTCCGCGCAACCGTATCGCGAACCGCGATAGTCGTTGGGGGCGAGGTTGGTCAAGAGCCTGATGAGACTTTTGGACTCCGGAGCCGGGGTTCGAACAAACTTTGGATGCCGTCAGTGTCATTATCCCCTTCTTCATTGGCACGAGATAAAACTCTTTGTTCTTGTTATCTCTCACAGCCAGTGTTAGGGCTTTTCAGGGGACACTTCTCCGTCTCCGCTCGTCCCAGCCGCCCACATCTGACATTGATGGAATCGCGGTACCTGTAATTACGCGCGGTACCCGAGAGGCCAGAGGCCTCACGCACGTCGGTGCTTGGCAGCATGCACGATCCGCCATCTCATTTTAGTCGAAGCAGCGCTGCATGTTCATTGGCCGGCTATGAGCCGCAGTCTTTTTCCCTGTCTTACCCCAAACGGTGAGATCATCAGCGCAGTTGTGTTGAAGCTTCTTTTTCTTCTCGTCAGCCTCCTGCTTGTATTCGTACATGTACCGAAGTACGGTTCTTGGCATGTCCCATGGGGATATCTTCGCTTGGACTGTTCAAAGAATGTGCCGAGAGTTAATAAATCCATGGATCTTCGTAGTCGAGGGCTGAGATGAAAGTGATGGTCACGGAGTGAGACATCAAAGTGTTTGAGCGGAAGAGACCCCGGTCGATGTCGGCACTCGGCAGAGTGCGCCGAGTTCATGGTCGAGGGCATCTCCAACCACGGCGACCCGCGACAAATCATAGGTGTGACGGGTTTCCTGCAGGATACGGTCAAATGACAAACAATTCGAAGCGCGAGTTGCTGGCCGTGGGTGGCACGTTTCCCAAAGATAGGGAAATCATCGACAATTACGGATTACTCGAATCTCGTCTTGACTCCAATTCGGCTTAACCTTTGTCGTCTGACTCGCCTCAGCCTCCGATGCCGTAAGCCCTGTCACGCCTCCCCCGCCCCCGGGCCACTCCATGCGCGTAAGATTAAAGATTGCGGCAAAGACATCTCGTGTCGCGCGCGTTTTCGAGGAAGAAGTTACGAGATCCATCAATCTCGGTTTTATTGTCAGGGACATGCCCCTAGTCTCGTCACATCCTCCCGTCACCAGCGGGTAATGTGAAATGCAGGCTGCCGATGGGGGCGATTGTCAGGCTCCCGCTTCCCAGCGGCCGACAGCCGCCCGATTGCACAACTTGAACACTGTTGTATCTCAGCTGAATGTGTCTGCTTTGCCTTTCTATGTAGAGAACTAGAAGAGCAGGCCACATCAGCGCAGACCGAACTGCGCAGAATGCGATTACCGCATGGATATCGCAAATCATCGAAGCTGCAGTGTGTCGGCGAATCACTGTGCGACCCTCGGGAGTCGGATTGAACCCGATCTCTCCACATGGCCGCCTCCGGAGAGTGCCATGTTGAGCCGTTGACGGCCCGGCCCATGGTGGGACTGTTCAACCGGGAAACGCCTTCCTCTCCGTCGCCCTGCCCAAATTTCTGGCCAATTTGCTTTCCCAGAGTCCTGTCCTTTTGGGGGCAGCGATGTACTCCTTGCCCCTTGCTTTGAGTAACTACTCCGTACTTCGTGTAGTTATTCGTAAATCCATCTCCTTGGCGGACGAGATGGCCGGATAGGCTCTGAAGGCCTGACGTTCTTGACCGCAGCCCAGCAGATGGTGCCTTTTAGGCTGACCATGTCGCGTCGGAGGTCCAGCAAGAAGGCAGGACCTATGACCGGAATAGCGCGTGGATCTGCACCCCATCGTATATCTCAAACCACCTTCTCGAACATTTTCTGGATAGGTCTGGCAGCCTGTAAAGCGCGGATATCAGCACGTATACTCCAAATCCACAGCCCCAAAAGCGACGCACGTCAATGAACTTCTCCAAGTCCCTGTCCAGGTTTGCCAGGTCGTCCCTGCGCTTCTTGTTCTCGGCGATGAGCTTCTGCTTCCGCTTTTGCAGCTCCAGCCGCTGCTGCTCGAGCGCTTCACGCTCCGTCCGCTCGCGTTTGATGCGCGCCACCATCAGGGCGTCCTCGTCCGCGTCGGCGTGCTCGGGGTGCTGGGCCAGGAACTCCTCCGCCGGGATCAGCGGCAGGAGTTGGTACGTGTGACTGGACAGTAAGAGATCCACGTTAGATGGGGCCAATACAACCAGAATCGAGGGGGAGAAAGCACAGAAAAATACGCACTCGAACCCCTCGCAGGCCGCGATCTCTCCCTCCAGATGCCGCTGCTCATAGTAGAGGTTCTGCAGCTGCAGGTGCAACACGTCAACCTCGTGCCGCGCCTCGGCCGTCTGGCTCTTGGTCTCCCGGGCGCGGAAGTGGGCGGCGCGGTGCAGCCCGCGCAGGTGGGCCAGGCTGGTGTTGAGCAGCTTCTGCTGCTTGGAGATGTCGGTCAGGGCATCGGCGGGGATGGGGCCGTTGGCGTTGGCAGCTATCGCCTGCCTGATCAGGTCGACCAGGGCCTGCGCTTGCTCTCGCGCTGCTCGGGACGTCTCGACGACGGACGCCAGGGACGGGTCGGTGATGTGCACGTCGAGGGTCATGGTCGGGATACCGGGACTGGGCACCTCGCCAGGTCGGCGCAATCGATCGTCGCACGGATGGTGGGCAGCGAGCCAGCGGGCGTTCGAATCGACACTAGACCGGCTTTGGTGAAGTGGGGATGCCCTCGTACCAATTGATCGTGACGTGGTGCCGAGCTTTCCTTGCGTTGGTTCCTTGGTTCTCCAGACCGGATGCACGGTGGTAACTGTTGCGGCCGAGGGGCAAATGCATGTGCTTTTGTTGAGATGCTCTCTCAATCTGTCGTTGCGCTGCGTGGGGTCCAGTGAGAGCAACAATTGGCCTTTTCGGCGCTGGCATTGGATGCATTGGCCCCACCTGCCCAGCGGAACGCTTTCAGATTCCCGCTGTGGAGTGTGGAACTAACTGGACTGACTGGCTCGAGACTGGGCAGATTTGGGGGGCTTTCTTGTCCGTTGATAATCCTCTTTTTCCCCGACCTTCCCGGCTCGTAGATTTGTTACTCCCAAACCTTCAATTTGACTCGGGACAAAACTCTAGCGCATTGTGGTCGGATGAAGGATTATCTTGATCAAGTTCTCGCAGAATCCTACTTCCTCACCCGCCTTCCCTAAGAACAGACCCCAGTCTCAACAATCCGCGAGTGGCGACCAAGACCGAACCGAATTTCGCTCACTACCGAGTACCAAGCCATCGCCGCTGGCTACCTACATCTGCCCTGCCCAAATACTTCACCCCTCGGGTACCGCCCGCCCGACCGCCGTCCCTTGTTAGTTCCGTGTAGCGGATCCATCACACGGTAGCACCGAACGTTGCTCGGCCCGGCTATTTGGTGTTTGCCTGTCCGACATGGATGTTTCGTCCAACGTGGGGTGCCCTAGCCCCTTCGCCTTCAATGCCTGCGACGATGCTCCCGAGGCCCAATCTTCCGGAGCCCATGTCCAGGGCCGCCCCGCTGCCCGGAAGCGGCGCCCCTCTCACTTCGTGCAGAGGAGGAAGTCCATTGTCAACCAGATCATGGATGGGGAGGACGAGCTGCTGCTCAAGTTGGACCTGTTTCTGACCGAGCTGGAGCGGCGGCTCGAGTATTGGGAGACGTACGGAGAGTTCAACTTGGATTCGAGCATCTCGGCCGCTTTGGCCACTTTGCGTGCCGTCCGGACACGATGCTCCCAGGTCTCCGGGGAAGCCATGGGCGCTGGCCGTAGGAGGCTGCACGTCATGGTGGAAACGGTCGAGTCTGCGTACCACGAGGCCATGGCCGCCGCAGGCTCGCTGAACGAAAAAGCAAAGGTCGGCATCGAGCTGCTCAACGAGGTGCTGCAGGACTTGGAGGACCAGGCGCTCAAGTTTCGAGAGAAGGGCCTGGCGAATGCCGCCGAGAGCCTCATGGATGAGGCCCATCGCGTCGTCGACGAGGGCATCGGAAGGGCACTCCGTGCGGCCGAGTCACTGGAGGACCATGTCCAACGAGCCATCACTCGCGCTCGGGAGCATGGCCTCCTGCGATACGACGAGCTCCCGATGCCGTGGAGGGTCAACCCCCACATCACCAAAGGCTACCGCTTCTCTGAGACAAAGCTGGCCTGCGTGAGGTCGGCCTTTGGCTTCTCCAACGAGCTCGTCAACATATGGTCCCATGCCATTGGCCTCGTTCTTGTCCTCGCCCTGGCATTCTACTTCTACCCGTCGAGCTCCAACTTCTCGCTGAGCTCGAAGGCCGACATCTTCATCGCCGCTATCTTCTTCTTTGCCGCCTGTCAGTGTCTGGCCTGCAGCGTCATCTGGCACACGATGAACTCGGTTGCCGACGTCAGCCTCATCTCCATGTTTGCATGTGTCGACTATACGGGCATCTCCCTGTTGATCGCGGCGTCCATCATGACTACCGAGTACACCGCCTTTTACTGCGAACCCGTGAGCCGTTGGATCTACATGGTTACCACAGCTCTCCTGGGTATTGGTGGCGTCATGCTCCCGTGGCAGCCCTGGTTTAACGCTCCGGACATGGCTTGGGCTAGAGTCGCCTTTTTCGTCGCCCTTTCGATGACGGGCTTCCTCCCGGTCCTTCAGCTCTCCGCCACGCGCGGCCTGGAAACAACCTTTGAGTTCTACACGCCCATTGCAAAGAGCCTTCTCGTCTATTTCTTCGGCGCGCTCGTCTACGCCAGCAAGGTGCCTGAGCGCTGGTGCCCTGGCATGTTCGACTACGTTGGGGGCAGCCACAACCTCTGGCATATCGCGGTGCTAGGCGGCATTCTCTTTCATTACACGGCGATGCAAGAGTTCTTCTCGCATGCCTTCAGACTCGCCACAGACGGATGCACAGCATACTGAGCTCCAGCATCCATACTGTTCTTTGCTTTCGGTCACAGCAGCTCTGGGCCATCGCCCTGCCAGGTTCCCGGCACCATCAACGCAGCACAGCTGCCTGCGGCCCCACCCGGCCATCGCATGCTTCTGGCAGTACGCTGGCTCTTTTTCCAGCAGGGTTATTGCCCTGGACTCAACCGCAGCATCGCCTCCCTTCAGCGAATTGAGACGAACAAGCCAACAGCGTGGGGTATCATAACATCCTTCTCGAAAGTACCCATCGCTCCCAGCCCTGACCCGTGGAGAAGTTTCGATTTCGACCGCCGGGGTTGTGGAAGGAGGTTGAGTCGGTACATCGGCTGGACAAACGCTGCTTTTGGGATGTCAAGCCTGTGTGCCCTTGGTGCGTTTGCGTTGGCATCCGTCCGCTAGAGGTCGGCAAAGATCATGTCGCCTGGTATTTCGAAACCCCCGTTCTTGGCACATGCTTCCAGAGTTTCGCTCTGCGCTGTCGGTCAGCATCGCCTTGCGTTTTGGCAGGAACAGCACAGATCCTCACATCTGAGCAGCAGTATCCAGCAACGGGAGCGCACCATGTGCCCTTGATACAATAGTTTTTGTCAACCTCGCAGCATAACTGCCACCGGGTCAGCCTAGCAGCACCGCGCAAAATCGGAGATGGAAACCCACGTGTCCCAACGCCGGACTATAGCAGGACCTGCCATTCTAGGCTCGCATTGTCAGCATCTAGGCGTCTTTCCCTCGGGCGAGCTGCGAAACATACCGGGTCCCCGCACGTCTCCCATCCCTTGCCGTACGTCTGCTCACACGACATGTACTGTTTGGTGTGCCCTGATGGACCTTGCGGTTCCCCTCTCCCCGGAAGCGCCGCTGAGAGTACGCCCCCCACAGCGACGAAGTATATGACGACCCAGCGATGCATTTGTCCTCTCGGCCTTTCGGGTGTTTTCACCGGTTGTCAGCAGTACGGGACTCGAAATCCTCGTCGTCAAAGCGTCGGTTCTTGAACGGGCATCGGAGTTTGCACAGTTTGACGGCGGGAGGGCGAGGACTAGGTAACGGATGATGGAGAGCACGCTGGTTGTCGTCAATGGAGCGGAGAGAGGTGCCGGGTTTTGTTTGTGCCAGTTAGACGCTGCTGAGACAACGGCGCCGATCTTCTCGTGCCAGTGACCTTGAGGTAACGCGACACAGGAGCGGGGGGAAGGGGGCCGACTGATGTGGTGACAGTGGATGCGTGGCATGCAAATGGGGCGGCGAATGGATGAAAGAATGCTTGTGCCAGAGGTGAACTAGGCGGGAATTCGGGGTTAAGAGGGATCGCACGGATGGTTTAGACAACGTCAGGATGGGCTTGGCCCCCGAGCGCGGTTGTTCCGAGCGTAAGGTTTACTAGACAGAGCGGATAGAGTCATAGATTCCTATGGGCCAGAGCGTGGGGAGGAAGGACAGCGAATGGCATCAACGAGGCCACGGCATCTTGCCGTTTAATACTACCAGTCGTGGCATTGGCACATCTCACGACATGAGGACAGTAGCATCCAACAGTCGGTTTGGTGCAGCGTCGACACCCCGACTGTTCTACCCCGCAAGACAAGGGATAACTAGCGCAAAAATGACGGAGTTTGTCAAAGAAGGGAGGATGGATTCGAGTTCATATATCATGATTGTAAGATGTGGTGGTGTATATACGCGAAGCATCATCGTCCCTTTCTTTGCCCATCCATTCCGTCCCCCATTCTTCAATAAATACAAGTCTGTTGAAGAAGATTCCCTCCCTCCAGGTAATTCCCGGGTGCGCCTCGCCGGTCCACAGAGCACGAGCTGCAAGTAGACGGTCACAGGACCACAGGTTTTGAAACACCATCCGTATCGCGCAAGACTTCTACTGTGTATGCAAGGGTTGTTGGTGAAACACCGGAGGCACGTCATGATCGGCAGGGTCTCCGCCGTCGACTTGAAGAGCAAAGGAATTTGAGGGAGAGTGGCCTGGTTGGTTATCAGTGTGATTCATCTCGGACCTCAGGCTCCGTGATGTACTATTGTATGTACATATAGACTCCAACGGGGTTGCACCTGACAATCATCGCCCGGTTCTTGCCAAGCAGGAAACATTGATCTTCAACAGATCCCGTCTCCAGGGCGATTGAAACGCGCAAGGACGCTGGTACAGTACAAGCACAACTATAATACAAACGCCTTCTTGACCGAAACGAACCAGAAGCTAAGCTGTAACGATATCTATTTATTGATCTATCCGCTGTCATTAAGAAGGGCGTAGCATTCCGCAACCTCCCGGCAGTCGACATCGCCGTCGCATCGCATCGCTTCCGTTTACCAATGTGGCAGGTGGGTCGTCTGCGCGCAAGAGTGACCACATGCCGCGATCCCATCACGCGGCTCTTGCTGGTACGAAGCGGGCTACCGGTAGCCCGAACCATGAATGCGTTTGCTCTCCAGGGCGTCGCGAACCCCCCCTTCGCGACTTTGATCGGCGCGGCTGCTGAGAGAAGCCGACTGTCTCGGCTTGTTGATCATTCCCATGTGACTGGAACGGAGCTCGCCCTCCACTCGGTCCCCCACTCGTCCCACGCGCCTTGTCCTCATCCCTATACTAAACCGCAGCCGGCCCGCGAAGAACCAGTATTGTCTTGTGTGCGCACTACCACGCCGTGGAAAAACCCTCTAGGCCAGCAGGTTTGCGGCTGGAATTTCACCACGGGGCGACACCATCCCTCCCTCTCTTCTATTCCACTTGTTTGTTTGTTTTGGCGCGGAAGGCAAGAGATCGAGCAGCCCGGGTCTCGACGCTGCTGAAACTTTGTCCCATCTTCATACGGAATGACTCGTATTGTCAAGTCCGCGGGAGGTAGCCTCGTTCGGCGTCGTGGATGTGGTTGTGGTCGCCAAAACGCAAGGCACAGGGTACTGACTGCCCTGGCTAGTGGCGCGACGGGCGGTATCTCGCTCATTGCTCTGGGAGCTGACGGGTCGTAGACGCCATTTCCATCCCAAATCCCGAAGCGTGGTAGCCGGAGGTGAGTGCTCGAATTGCGTTTATCCAAGAGTCTCTGTGCCTGGGTTTAGCGGGCGTGAGCGACGATCTCGGCGTAGACGTCGTCGGGGATCATTCGAATGATGGCGAGGGTGGTGCGCTTGATCTGGTCGGCTTGGAGTGCCGGGAAGGACCTGAGGAGCTTGTTGGGGCTGGAGGCCGTCTGTTAGACATTCCGTCCCCAGTGGAGGAGGGCTGGGATGTGGGACATACCTAGGGGACTCCATGATCTTGGAGCGGATCATGACCAGCTGCGCAACAATGCAGAGAATGTTGAGATGCGGACCGTAGGCAAAGAGAAAGTCCCAGAGGCGCAGCACCTCGGGCAGCGGCGGGGTGCAGGCGCAGAGCGTCAGGACAGACGGGAACGCATAGATTTCGGCCGACAGGTTCTTGGAGAGCAGGTGCATGCTGAGCTTGGGGTCCACGATGGCCAACACCTTGTCGACCAGTGCCAGACCCTTGTGCACGCCGTCCATGGCGCCGCGGATGTACCCGGGGCATTCCTTGGTCAGCAGCTGGTGGAAGGCGACGTAGGCCTCGGCCTCGCTGCGGGCGGCGTACAGAAAGGGAGCGGCGAGCACATTCATGCCCTGGACGTAGGTGCCTGCTTCCGCAGTTACGCTGGTGACGGAGCCCTCGGTTGTCAGGGTCAAGGCACGCGCTCTCTTGGCTGCGGGCGACGACGCCGGGCTTCCATAATCGCTCCCATAACCCGTGCCCGGCCGGCTACTCGACTGGTCCAACGAATGGCGGGTACTGCTGGCCACGCTTGGATCTCGAGTGCGGATCTCACGAGCATCGTGCAGCGTCCAGGCGAAGGCATTGAGCAGGCGTATTAGGCTAGCCTCGCTGACGCGGCGGCGGAAGAGAGGATCGGTGGACAGGGTGCGAAATGTGTCGTTGCGGATCTTGGAGTATGCGGGCGAGGCGCCGCGGTGGATGAGGGCGAGGTAAGAGTCGGTGTCGAGCATCGGGGCATTGAGAAATATGAGCCAAACGTAGATGCGGAGCGACGACTGTGCATGCGAGTTAGCGACTGGGAAAGGGGTCCACCGGGCGCCCATTGCTCACCATGCCGTCGCTGTCGGACCTGATGCCCTGGTCGAGAATTTTGAGACGCGTGCTCTCGAGAGCGCCTTCGACATCGCCGTTGGGAGGACCCTCGCGGAGGAGGCGCTCGAGAGACATGGCGTCGGCGGCAAGCGACCGCTTGCTCAAGGCCGAACGGCGAGTTGCTGTTGCTCCTGTCATGGTTGCGTTTGCTGTGGGCTGGACGGGGGAGACGTTGGGGATCGGCGGTGCGTCGCTGTTGGCGCGTGCTCTCTGTGGCGATCGGTTGACGGCCGCATGTCTTCTCGGCGCCGGGGTAGAAGGGTGCTTTTGGAGGTGCTGGTTCGGACTCTGGAAGGGGAACGGGTGCTGTTGCTGCTGCTGCTGCTGTTGCTGTTGCTGCTGGAGCCTCTGCTGCGAAATGAGCGAGGGCTGGGCGGCGGCCTTCGCTCCCAGGCTATGGGCCGACTGCAATCTCCTGAGCGTTCGGTGAGTGCCGGGAGAGGCAGGCGGGTGGAGCTGCATCGCCGTCGAGAGAGGGCCAAGCCGAGACGGGGCCCTGGTCTCGCTGGTGGGACTCGGCATCGTGTCCTGTGAAGACTGATTCAACTCTCGGAGCGTCATTGCCGTCGGATTTTGACACTTTGAACAATGGGGCAGACTTCAAGACCATGCAAATTGCGATGATGAGCCAACTCCTGGCGGGGAGGTTGGACGAAACTTGGCCGAGGTGAGAGCCTGATCAATGCAGCTCCTGCCGCTGACCTTGGGCCACTGACCTTGGGCGGCATGCCTCGTGTTCATTTCGCGACACCGCGTTCAGCCAATTAGCGGCTGAAATCAATTGCCAGCTCGATGGTTTGCTGGACGGTAATCTATGAGGTGCGCTGCAGTGCAGTACCATCAAATTGACCTTGAGTGTTTGTAGGAGCGGCCTCTCTTTTGATGGTTGCATATCATTGTGAGCCTGTGGAATGCCTGTTAAGCGTTCGGATTCATGATAAAACTTGGATGGTGAAGGAAGCTGCGTGGCTGGATGGGGCTTCCCTAACGGCGGAGGCTCCACGCCGGTTCCGAGTCCCCGCTACGGTTCATGACCCAGTTCCCCGGCAAGCGAAATGGAAGCCCAACTTGGAACCTTGTGCGAAAATCTAGAAATTGCGATTTTAGGATGCAGGAATCTCAACTTCTCCATCGAACCGGTCGTACGGAGTGATCTCGGCGAAATCTTTGGAGTTAACAACAGCAATGACAGCCAAAACGGCATCGTTTCTCATCAGAGCTCCCGACAAGCACAGCAGTCAAATAGGATCTGTTCAGCAGAAGGAGAGACAGCTCGTTCGTACCCACCCGCAATGATTCAAACGAAGAGAAGTGAGCAATCATCCTATCGGGCAACCTGTCAATTCCAAGGTCTCTTCAGCTCATCGCTCCATTCTTCGTCCTTGTGGTCAGGATAAATCAACCACTGCAAATGTCTGTACTCTCTGCCGTTGATTACCCGAATCGGACAGCAACCGCACGGGGATTGGCCAGACCAAGCAATGGTGCAATGCTGTGGTTGATGAATGCCGCATGGTTTCCATGGGCATCAATCCTGTGCAATGGATTTACCTACATCATGAGTCGCGCGTTCGGAGTACACGCGAGGTTGGCAATGCTGGCATGGCCGTAGCCAGTCACAGTTGACTATTTCCGAATGCCGATTTTCGATGCCGGCACTGCGAGTTTGAGACCTTGGTGAGTTCGAGTCTTTTTAGTTATGTAGTTGGCCTGTGTGTCTCTCTCTCGCTAGGCTCCCACTAGACGCACACTCCTGTGCGCTTACGTAATTAGCATTACTTACGTAAGTCCCCAAAAAATGCATCTAACGCAGCATTGCCCCGCACCACCAAGACACTCTCAACACCATCACCAAAACTATCATCAAAGCAACGCCAATTTAATCAATTTGTACGATATCTGAATAGCGTTGCGGGCACGCTTTGGAGGTCCTTCTATGGCCAATTCCACCACACGCTGTACACTGACTTGGGCGCTTAGTCCGTGTCGCCTGCGTTGCCTCAACAACCTCGAATTCACTGGGCTCACGCGTCGTACTTGATACTGGGAGAGTGCTTTTCGTCGCTCTTGGCTCTATACGGCGAGGCTCTAAAAGGTGAAGTGGAGCCCCGTCACGTATTAAGCGCCAGTGCGAGTGAAA
>MU863664.1:105139-191042 GCA_033575675.1 Parathielavia hyrcaniae | reverse complement strand
ATACCTCCTCCAAAGTGCTGTACGTGTTCTCGGGCGGCGGCGGGCCGCAGGGCCGCTCTGGCGCTTGCGATGACGATTCGGCTGCTTCCATCCTGTCTAAACAGCTTCATCAGCTGAATGCTCGGGATCGGGGTCTGGGAGCCATACCTGATGAACTCGGCGGCAGCAGGCCGTTGATTGGAAGCAGAAGGTTAATGATGTTGCAGTAACACTGCTGTGTGGTGTTTGGGGAAGAATCCAGTTGTGGCGGTAGCGTGGCTGACAGCTGTCAGGAAATCCTGGTTGTACTGCTGCAGTGTGCCGCGCGCGCTTTGCCTAATCGGGAATAACGGTGTGCTTGATAGTGGTGGTGGTGTGCTTGCTAACGATTCCCATAATTTGTCGTAGCACTGGCTGAAGGGCAGCGGCAGGTCTTGGGGTCAACGCGACGGGGAAATCGAAGACAGGAGTAGCAGGGAGGTAGAATCGAAGCGAGGGGGGTGCCGGGGGGGTTGCTCTGAGAGAATCACCACGGGGTGGTGGTGGGGGTTGTTGGAACCTTTCTTGGGCGAAGGGGCACACAACACCGCGGGGGGGAGCAGATTGGAAACAGGGAAGGACTCACCACCATTGAGCAACGAAGTTTTGCTGGCACATGTTGGTAGGTGCACACGTACTGATTTCGTCAAGAGTGGGATTAAACAATGTCCTCGATGATTGTGAGTTTGCTCGAGATGGACAAGAGAAAGAAAAGTTGAGGTACGGTGGAAGAGAAATGGAAGAGGAAAGTCAAGTCCTCGTTTTATACGTGCTGAGATACACTGTTAATTTTGCGGTTCAGTTATCATGTGTGCTTGGACCGCTATGCTGTGAGTGCGAACGATGGCCAAGTAGAATAAGATGCTTGGTTGAGAACAGATGAACCACGATGTGTCTATAAATATGCCGCCTTGCTGCCGTCATCGTGGCGGCCCAGCATCGCGGTATGGTTCCAAGACCCGCAGAATCGACGTGTGTCCATGGATCGTCACAGTGTTAGGGCGGGGCCAGAAATGGCATAGCACTCTCCCGTCACTTCACTTGGTGCCGGATCGGTACTGCCACCCGCTATGACGGCATGAGCTGTGCTTGCAAGGTCATGGCGAGATACCATCAGATATCAGAGACCATCCGTCCGAGTGTGCCGTTGATATTCACCAACCTCGATGTCAACAGGTCGTAGCGTGTGACTGGGTTGTTCCTAGATGTCTACCTATATCGGGTGGTTGTGTGATTATCAGGGGCCTCGTGTTGTTGACAGCTGGCAGTCAACACCGCTCGTGCAAGCTGGGTGACTACATGTATGTGAATCTCACAAGTCCAACGGGACTCAGTCACAAGGTATCAAGCTGTTGTACCTTTTAACAGACGGGCAGACCGCAGGGAGCCCATTTATATAGGGAAGCCTTAGCAAGCACACCACCACCACTATCAAGCACACCGCTATTCCTGATGAGGAATAGCGTGTACGTCACACTGCAGCAGTACAAGCAGAATTCCTTGACAGCTGCCAGGCCAGCCGCAGCCCGCCACAAAGCCACGGCAGTACCGGCGCCGAAGCAGCAGCAGCAGCAACAGGCCGGCGCGGCCTCAACGAAGCGATTCGGGCCAGCAGCGCCGCCGCCAACGGCACCAGCAGCATTGGGATTTGGGCAGGGGCGAGCTATTGAGGGCAGCAGCAGGAAGGAGCAAGTTCAACAGGAACTTCAGGGTCGGCGCCGTGATGCCGAGGAGAGCGCCGAGACGCAGACTTCCGTTGAGGACCGCATTGAGGACTGTATTGTGGTTGCCATGACCTCGGTCAAGGGCGTCACAGCCAATTCCAAGGTCACAAGTACAAAGCTCGGTCTGCAGCGCCTGCGCCAGGTTGGGAGAGACTCGTACGAAGCTGGCACAGCGGCACCGCGGGCCTCCGGTCGATTCATCGATGGCCTGGATGCCCTGGATCCCGACGTTGAAGATGACCATGATCGGGCACTAGCGGCGGCCGAAGCAGCTGCCCGCGAGGATCAGGAAGATGCTGTTGCTTTTGGGAATCAGCCAGCCGGCGGCAGACGCGGCTGATGCTTTGATGAATCGTTAGGATGTTTCAGAACATCAGAAATACAGCAGAATTAAGCTATTTACGATATGTTCGGTTGATGCTGTTATTGCTATTGATGCTGTTGTGGTTGCTGCTGGCTTTGTGGCGGGCTGCGGCTGGCCTGGCAGCTGTCAAGGAATTCTGCTTGTACTGCTGCAGTGTGACGTACACGCTATTCCTCATCAGGAATAGCGGTGTGCTTAATAGTGGTGGCGGTGTGCTTGCTAAGGCTTCCCCAAATTATCATCATCACCCAGAATTCTACGACCGACCCGATTTTATACAATGTGACTAGAGGCGCATTGGTATTGGGCTTCAAGCTCCGACGGGTCAACTTCTCCGCTACGACGCTCTGCCCTTGGCGTACCAATTGACGACCTCATGATGACCACGGCAGAACTAATAACGCTCAGCCCCTGCGAGGCCAGCATCCACTCCCCGCCGCGACCCGAGCCGACAATCCTCTTTGCAAGCCAGAAGGAGTTCCCCGGAGAGCACTTGGGCCACGAGCTGGTCAACAAGATGGAGACTTGGCACTTACACCTGGTGCGACGACTACTGGAGAAGCAAAGACTTCAGACTCGAGACTGCCAACCCCTTCGCCCTCCCCATGTGTCCCAGCGAACAGATCGGGCGCCACTACGAGCGTATGATAACCCCCGGCCGACGCCGCGTAATCCACGCAACTAACGGCAGAATTCAGACTTCCACGCGCCGCGGCTCTGCTAAGATTGCGTCCAGGGAGGCTGCCCCGAGTACACGCCGTGCCTGAGGCGAAGGTCAAGCCGGTACGGCTTCGCCACCAAGGAGGCAATAGTTCAGGCAAAGCGAAAATAGAAGGCGCAGGACAAGGCTCGAAAGCAACGTTCACGTCAGGCTCTCCAGGCCTTGGGGAATCGCCGCTTGAGAACGTTCGACGTTTCCAGCGAGGACACGCGCGGCATGCACGCCTACTACGCGCGCATAGAGAGAAATGCAGCGGACATGGTCGGTTCTTACCTCGACACTGGGGATAAGTGTCCGGACGAGCTGCGTACCGTGGCGACATACTACCAGCAGAGGGCAGAAGGGAAGCGCCCAGTCATTCCCCGCGTCGTTCGTGACACCCAAGCTCCGGTCGAGAGCCAGGCTGCTGCGGCCAACGTTGCTGCTGTCAACAGCCACTCGAACAAGACCCGGGGCCGTCTGCCCGAGCAACAGGAGCTGAAAGCTGGGTTCTCGATGGAGCAGAGCCCTGCCGAAGGTGTAAGCAGTCTGGCTCCCCCTACCAGCCGCCAACCTCACCCAAATCCGGTTCAACAGGACGGCCCAGCTCACAAGTGCGACCTGATGTAATTATGACCACAACGATACCCGCGGCTGAACACATTGGGTGTATCACACCAGTGCAAGGCTTCTTGAACCGGACGATGACGACAAAGTCCAAACCCAATGGCAGGGCGACGCAGATGAAATACAGCATCAAGAATACACTGCCAACACTGAGCCCACAGCACGTACACACCTAGCTCATGTAAGCGGACAATTTACCTCCTTGTGCACGACAGCCGTCCAATTACCCCCCTCAAAGTCAAAGTCAGGTTGTCTTGGAATTTGAATACGAAAGTCACCGACTGACATTGATTTTCTGGATTGTTGCTAGTAGTACCTAACCCTCAAACTCGCGCGGAATAGACGATTGCAAATGTGGACACGGACTATGTCGACATGAAGGCGCCATCGAGCCCCTGTGCTTCCAGTGCAGACAGGCGGCGTGTGGGTAACTCTGGGTAAGGTACATGGCCGACGGGACACGGTTTGGTTTGCTTGAGGCGAGCCTGAGGTTCGCTATCCGAGATGGAGATGAGGGGATCTGAAAAGTTGGGGGCACCTGGAAGTGATTAAGGTACCTATTGTAGTCCCTAAGTACAACCTTGCCTACAAGAAAGGCTTGGCTCAGATGGGTGGACGATCGAGGACAGTGTTTGAGCGACAAACGTCGGGACACTTGAAGGGCTGCATGAACGGCGCTGATATGGGCTCGGCTTCCCTTCGAAACCAGACATCGGAGTGCTGTTGGAAGAGACTGTTGTACGACGAAGGGGGCAGAGACGGTGCTTTATATGTCGATCTAGCACAACAGTTGATCTTTCCTTTCTCCCCTTTGGTCATGGCATCATTGACCCTCTCTGCCATGAGACTCGAGTTGCATAGAGTATAGCTGAACCACCGACTATCCTTACTCGATGGGTACCTAACAAGGCCGGAAGCGAAGCTACCGTCTTCCCCAAAGGACTTATACAGGTGCACTGAGACTGCCACTTATGTTGCAATGCAACAGCCTGCAGCATATGACTGGCTATTTTCTTGAGTCCTCTTTGGATATAATGGTGAAGGATCAAAAGGATCTTGCCAAGTTGTGCCGCTTGAGAGGAGACTGCAGTTTGCACACAACCGAGACAGCAAGACTCCAGAGATGCTACGACTCAACAGTTGTCTCCCAAGATATACCACGTCGTCTACCAACCGCCTTGCAAGACAAGTCAGAAAAACATCTTCAGTAGTTCAGTTTGACGCCAAGTCAGTTTGACGCCAAGACGGAGAACCATAGTGTGGACTGTGAAAACCTGGTGACCGAGTACCACAGTCACGATGTCCTGGTGTCCGTGTCGGCCCGTAGTAAGTACATTAACATGAATCCGATGCAGCCAATCCGGGAGGTACGACACGACCGAGGAGTGGGCTGTGGAGGTGGCGTCTCCGTGGCAGGTCGCATTGGAGGAATGAAGCTACCTTGGCAAGCTTGGATCGGCACCTCTATGCACGATCACCGCAGACGTCACCGTTCTGGTACATGTAGCCTTTAGTCACAGGGTGACAGGGGTAGCAAAATGTGCTTCTTTGCTGATCTATTTTGAGCAGCCTCCAATACAGGATACTACCTATGTATTCATCCTCAGGCTCTCCTCCAAGCCAGTCCCATCCGATCGTCCCATGTCTGGGCCAAGTTTTAATTACAGTACGGGAACCGACTATGAACTGGTGAGTTGGTTGATACGTGGCTCTCTGAGACAACAGGACCCAGTGTCTGCCCTTAGGAGCTGATCTCTTGCTGTTTTGCAACCCGAGCGCAGCCTGAAGTACCACAACTTCCAATTGTCCATCGGAACTAGCAAATCAGGACCGCTCGAAGATGAAGTCTTCCAGCTCCTGGGAAGCCCTGTCGAGATCATGGTTGATGATGATCTTGTCGTGCACACCCGTTTCCGCGTACGCCAACTCTTCTTTTGCCCGAGCCAGTCTCCTCTGAATGCTCCCCTCATCCTCAATACCCCGCCCCCTCAGCCGTGCCTCAAGCGCTTCCAGATTTGGCGGTTTGACAAAGACAAATCGAGGGTTGATCTGAGAATCGTCCTCCTTTGACTGCTCTTCCTTTAACTACTTGACCCCTTCCATCTCAATATCAAGCAACACAGCCGCTCCTCTCGCGGTCTGGTCAATGACTGTCTGCTTGCTAGTCCCATACAAATTGCCGTTAAACTCGGCAAACTCGATGAAGATGCCCTCGCTGATGAGTGACTCGAACTTTACTCGCGAGACGAAGTAATAGGCTGAACCCTCGACCTCGCCAGGTCTGGGCTTGCGCGTGGTGTGGGAGACGGTCGTTACAAATGTCTCGGGATATGCGTCCAGCAGTCTTTGACAAAGTGTGCCTTTGCCGACGCCCGAGGGCCCGGAGATGACGATCGGCCGGCGTTCCATGGACACTGCGGACAGGAGGTTAGCGAAAAGGTCGGTCCTAACTCTAAGGGGCAGACATACCACGAGCTATGAGAATAGATATTTTGAGTTCGTTGGGCCAGATGACGCACGCATGCAGCAGAAGGTTGGTTGGCAGTTTGGTTAGTTTGGTTGAAGAGGGGAAACGCCGTGCTTTGGGTCAGGCTTCGGGCTTTCCGCAAGCCGCATAGACCATGCTGCGCGGCCGGTGAAAACAGAAAGAAAAGATCCGATGTATCACGGGATTGATAGGTAGGCATGCTTGGAACTTGGTGATAAGGTATTCGTATTCAAGTTGCTATAACAACCAACCCTCCCACCCGCATAGTTTGATTGCCATTGAACTGGTAGAAGCGCTCAAATCCTCTAGAACGGCTTGAAATCGCAATATCCATTGTTTTCGTTGAACTAGTTAAATCGAAACAAAAATCGGAACCGGATTAACGTAACCACTAATTCATTCCGGCCGCCCAGCCTCCTTTCCGACCGCCCATGGCCCCTTCCTCCGAAACCGCCTAATATGTGGTACTCGTTGGGGGATCAGCCAGCCAACCACTCGCCAAGGCTCACGAGCATCGACAGTCGACGACATTTTAATCACTTCTTGACTGCTTTGGTACTTCGAGTGACGAATCTCGTGGAAATCCAATTCGATACCGACAACTCGCATGCTGACGTACCAAAACATGGGGATTCTGTAAGTGCTCAAAATTGGAACTTTGATGCCGACAGGAGTTGTGCACGTCCGAAGTTGGGTTCCTCGGTGAAGAGTCGGGGATAGTGACTTTTAGGCAAGAGGCTGGCCAATCACAACAACCCCTCCTGCCATGTGCTGTGTGAGCACCTGCTTGCAATGGAATGACATCGTGGACTGTGGGTTGTGGCTACCGCTTATAAGGCAAGATCAGGTCGAGGTGGACCTTCCTTGGACTTCCAACTCGCGTGTCGCCACTCATCACCGAACGCTCCGAACCAAGTCAACTTTCAACCAGACCACAACCTGGAAGTTCTGGAACGACGCCAGGATGGTGTCGATTAAGCAGCTGTTGGTGGCGGGCTTCGCGTCGAGCGCGGCGGTGACGTCCGTCAAGCGCAGCTCTCCCGTGGCTTCCGTCTCGTGCAACGGCAAGGCGTACACGTACGAAGGGCTTTCCGGCTTCGGGTCGCTCCCCTCGGACGCCCGCGACCAATATGGCGACACCATCAGCTTTGGGTCGTCGATGCGCGTCCGGGACTGGAAGAAGGCCGGTCACCGGTACAAGGGCACTCTCTACGGCCTGCCCGACCGCGGATGGAACACCAACGGCACCCAGGCCACCATCCCGCGCATCCACATCTTTGACATCACCTTCACCCCGGCCCCGGACGCCAGTGCTGCCACGCCCGCTGGGCCCAACCTCGAGTTTGAGTACAAGCGCACCATCCTGCTCTCGGGGCCCGACGGCAAGCCCATGACGGGCCTGGATCCCGACTTCACTGGCGGCTTGACCTACGACGGCTTCCCCACCATGCCCGCCGCCACCTTCCCGGGCGACGGCTTCGGCGGGGAAGGGCCGGGCGACAAGCGCATCTCGCTCGATGCCGAGGGGCTGGTCATTGGGGAGGATGGCTCGTTCTGGATCAGCGACGAGTACGGCCCGTTCGTCTACAAGTTCAACAAACACGGCAAGCTGGAGGCCGCCATCCAGCCCCCCGACGCCATTCTTCCCGTCCGGAACGGCGAGATCAGGTAAGACTAGTCACGCAGTCCTTTCACCCACTTTGTACAGTTTCACAAACTCAGCCGACTGACGAATCGCGCAGCTTCAACTCCAACACGCCGCCCATCTACAACCAGGCCAGCGTCCCGGACCCGGAGGACCCCCACCACGGACGCCAAAACAACCAGGGCTTCGAGGGCCTCTCGGTCAGCGCCGACGGCAAGACCCTGTGGGTCATGCTGCAGTCGGCGGCCAGGCAGGACGGCGGCGCCTCGTCGTCCAAGCGCCGCAACACGCGTCTGCTCAGGTACGCGCTCTCGCAGGGGGCGGCGACTTACGAGGCCGAGTACGTCGTGCCGCTGCCCACCTACGTCAACGGCGAGGGCAAGACGCGCGTCGCGGCCCAGTCCGAGATCCACTACATCTCGGACACGCAGCTCCTGGTGCTCGCGCGCGATTCCAACTCGGGCCGCGGCCAGGACGATCCCATGAGCAAGTACCGCGCCGTCGACGTGGTCGACATCTCGGCCGCGACGAACATCAAGGGACCCAGGTATGACGATATTCAGAACGGGAATGTCACTGCTGGTGGTATCGAGGATGCTTGTGAGTTTCTCTCTCTCTCTCTCTCTTTGATGTCCAAGCGTCTGGGCTGACTTTGGTGTACTCCCAGCCGACAAACTCGTCGAGGGCATCATGCCGGCCGAGTACTGCCCCTTCATCGACTTCAACATCAACTCGGAGCTGAACAAGTTCAAGACCGAGGAAGGGGACGTGGTGCACAACGGCGCCCCGGTCGACATCGGCCTGCTCAACGAGAAGTGGGAGGCGCTGGCTCTGCTGCCCGTCAACCCGGGCAGCAAGAAGTGCGGCGGCGGAGACGAGTACTACCTCATTACCTTGTCGGACAACGACTTTGTGACCAACAACGGTATGTTTACTGCTACAGACAGACATCATTCTATCAAGCAAGCAGCGTGCTGACTGATTTGCAGGGTACTTCAACTTTGGAAAGGTCCAGTTTGTCGACGACTCGGCCAACGTTCCGTTCCTCCACAACCAGGCCTTGGTCTTCAAGGTGACGCTGCCCCAGGGGAGCAAGCCGCTGCTGGGGTGAAGGGCTGGAGGATCCCAGTGTCTAGGGAGCCTGTAATGCCTAATGTGATGTGTATATGTATCTGTAGTGAACTACCATGCTACCCAAGGAACCTGAAGCTGAAACACGGCGAACATGATTCCAGTCCCATAATTACCACGCTGCTAGGCAAATAACTAGTTATCAATAAATTAAAAGTTAATCAAAAGTTGTACGATCGAAGGGAACGCCACTCCATGGTCAATTTTGTTCCTTGCATCCATGTCGTAATTTAGGGGGCTCCGCGTATCCTAATCCAGCGAACACAGACACGTCCTTGTGGGCGTGAATAGGCGTGGCGTCGGGGACATCCTCGCTCATGAGCAACACTGGTCCCGAGAAGTAGCTGTTGAGGCTTCCACTTTGTACGAATCTAAGACCACTGCACCCGAGGCCAGAAGTCTCGGTACGGGGATCATTTCTCTCGTTCAGCGGCACCGTCTGTTAATGCAAGGCAATCTCTTTTAACAACGCCGTGTCAGGAACCTGAGTGCGGTGAACGAAGTGATATGTAAGCTTAGCGCATCAGCTCTCTCACCTGGTAGGTAAGAACACATCCACCATACCTTTCCCCAGGCCTGATTCCCACCAAAAGGTAGGGCCTGCCTCTTCGATCACGCCAACACCTTCAGCTCCTCGCCGTGGCACCGCCCTCCTCGATGACGTGAAGCGGAATGCCTCCATGTCACCTCCCATCCTCACCCTCCTGACTGTATAATTAGTAACTGCCTTAGGTAAGTAGGTACGCAAGGTAATATTCAATAACGTTAGGCGTAGAACCCATAAAACTCTTGACTAATATTAACCATGCGAATACCTCGGCAACAACCCGACCTCGTCGGCCTCGTTGTGTCAGTTATCATTGCGCTGAGCCATGGCGATCAGCCGCTCGTCATTCCGCTTGAATGGTAGTTCATAGAGCGAGGGAAATGGTTGAGCTTGGGGGCTAGAGCGCGTCAAAGAGCGGGGAAGACGGCGGTGTTGAAACAAAGATGGTGAAAGGGTGGGGGGGGTTTTTGGGGTGGTAGGAAGTTGGAAAACGGAAGAAGAGTGGCGAGGAGGTTGAATAAGAGATGAAAGTTGAGGAGGAGGAGGAAGAAGAAGAGGGCAGGTGGTTCAAAAAGGAGGATGTCAACGGAAGTTGCTGAGGAGAAACTTCCCGTCTCCTACCTTACCTTAGTTCGCCGAGGGGCTAACGTTATCAGAGCCCTGGGCTTCTCATATTCTCCAAGTTTCTAACATCTGCCAATAACCACCTATCCACAGAACTTTGTAGAGGTTGCGACAATAATCAATCGAAACACGCAGCAGGATGTTTGGAGCTTTCAAAAAGAATTATCCAGTTTAGATTTGCTGCCCGTTTTCTCAGCAAAACACCCGAGTTCCATTGAGTTTCTCTCAAGGTATGAGTTGATGGTTTGATATGTGCCTTCTTCCGATCTCTTAGCAGCTTGGCTGGATTGATACTCTACGTTGAGTGACTGACCTGACCAAGGTACATCTTACGATGGTGGGCGGCATACGGTCTCTTTGGATGTGAATGGTGTCTGGATCACATGTGACTAAATATGTTTACCTCGGCCTGGTGCAGGCTGGTGGTGGTTGAGGTCGTCCCGAGTCTCCCGGCTAAAGAGAGCTGGCAGATAGCCTGAGATAGGCATCGATTGATCCAAATTACATGGCCTGCGGTGCTCGGGAAGATTCTTGACCTACCTACCTTAGCGGGTACCTTGGAGGCTTGGGGTTTGTGTCTCGAGTCTAAACATTTCATTCCAGTGATTCCACCATCTCCCAGCGCCCTCAATGGGGATGAGTTAGAAGACAGCCAGCCATCACGAATTTTTGGGCTCTCCTCGTCCCGATTTGCATCACAACCACCACCCCGAGGGCCCGAACAGGCAGAAAATCCAAAAGAAGGCATGCTACCAGTCCGGCTTCGCTCGTCAGCAACCATCTCGAACCTCGGAATCCGGCCACGGTTCCCCAACTTCCCCTCCCCTCTTCCGCAAGCGTGAAGCGTCACAGCGACAATGCGACGTGGACGGCGCCATCAGCCCCAGTTGGGAGAATTTCATCACATGGCTGCCCAACTCCAAGCTTCCCCTCAACACCAAGGCCGTCGCCGCACTGCTCCCAAGACTCAACTTAGGCTATCTTCGCAAACAAGCCTGTTTCGGGACATAACCCCCTCCTCATTGAGCCCCAGGCCAACCTCGTCGCCCTTGTGAGACGGTAAGAGCACACAGCCGCCGGCCGGATCGAGCGACGAGCCTCGGTACTTTCCCGACTTGGCCCGTCGCCACATCGGAGCGTTCTTCTCATGACTTGTCTGAAACGGTGCGGCGATGATACCCAAGACCTGCACCCCGCGCAAACGACCTGCATCTCCCCACACGAACTCCCAGCCACAAAAATCCCCACGATTGCAGAATGCGGGGAAGATGCCCAGAATGCTGGGTCGTCGTCGTCTGGCACGCGAGCTTACAACTGCAGTATACATGTCGGTGGGGGTCATCAGCTGAGCCCTCCCACGACGCCTGCATCGCAAATACCGGGGCACCTGGTGCGGCAGGGCGGGTAGCATCTGTTTCTCCCGTGGGTTGAAATGCTTATTCGGCAAACACCAAACCTGTAGCCGGATGTCGGAATCAGTCGGATGGCAACGCGGCACGGGAGTCAGGCGAAGGCTTATTTGGTGTTTTCTGACTCACCACGGATACAGTCTTGCAACAGATAACACAATACGCCAGGCAGTATAGGCCAGGTACACATGAAGATTCCATCAACACCACAAATGTGCTTGTTCCTTTCCACCCTCGTGCCTTTGTTTCTTGTTTGCCAGCTCTCTGCTTCTTGGCGTCTCCAGTCTCCACGTTCTTGTTTCTCTCGGCGTCCACGCTGCAGTGGATTCGAGATGCCACAGTCAGGTTTTTCCCATCAAAGTTGAGTAAACAAAAGCAGGGCAGGGTCCGCAGGGGAGGCTGCCGTGTCACCCCTCAAGCCTTCCACAAAGCTGCACTAAGCCCCAAACAGAAATGTTTGCGGCGGCCTCGGTATTTGAACTCTGGGGTGCATACCGAACCATCCGAGTCGCAACCTTCCACGTTGAGAAGGGCATGCTCACAGGGGGGCTGTCAACTCCGCTGGCGAGGAGCACAGCACCGCGATGGGCCTGTGCCGTGATGGCTTCACCCTCCTCACGAGGAGCCGGGAGCCCGCACAGAGAGGCCAACCGCGTGTATAAGTAGCCGTCGCCTCTCCCGCCCCTGAGACCACTTCTCTTCATCCCATCAGCCAGCCAGCCTCGAGTCCCCGGTCAGCAGCAGCCCGCCCGTCTCTCAATTCATCAATAACTCTCCCGTCTCAGAGACATCCCTCGTCCACGCCCAACACCAAACCGCAAACATGAAGTTCCTCCAGCTCCTCGCTGCCGCCGGCCTCGCCGCTGCCCTCCCCACCGTCCCGGTCGAGGTCGAGAGCACGGCCGAGATTGAGGCTCGTGACCTCGAGATCGCGGCCCGCCAGTCGTCGACCCGCAACGACCTCGAGTCGGGCAGCTCCTCCAACTGCCCGCGCGTCATCTTCATCTTTGCCCGCGCCTCGACCGAGCCCGGCAACATGGCATGTCTTTCTTCTTCTTTAACCTTTCAATTTCCCGTGAGAAACACCAACTAACACACAAGACAGGGCATCTCGGCCGGCCCCAACGTCGCCGACGGCCTCGAGTCCCGCTACCGCAACCAAGTCTGGGTGCAGGGCGTCGGCGGGCCCTACACGGCCGGGCTAGCCGAGAACTTCCTCCCGCGGGGCACGTCCGAGGCGGCCATCGACGAGGCCAAGCGGCTCTTCGTCATGGCCAACAGCAAATGCCCCAACGCGGCCATCGTCGCGGGCGGCTACAGCCAGGGCACGGCCGTCATGGCGGGCGCCGTGAGCGAGCTGTCGGACGCCATCAAGGACCAGGTCAAGGGCGTGGTGCTGTTCGGCTACACGCGCAACGTGCAGAACTTTGGCCGCATCCCCGACTTCCCCAGCAGCAAGACCGAGGTCTACTGCAACTTTTACGACGCCGTCTGCTGGGGCACGCTCTTCATCGCGCCGTCCCACTTTTTGTACACCATCGACGCGAGCATCAGCGCCCCGGCTTGGCTCGCCAGGCGCATTGGCTAAATGGGGGGTGTTTTTGAGAATGGTTTATGAGGCTGGGAATTGGTGGCGGCGGTGGAGGCACGCGCTGTGGTGTGGTATGGTGCAGCAGATGCTGGATCGCGCTGAGCGCGCTATGAGTGATGATGAAAAATGCCGGGGACCGGAGCATAGGCGGTCGGGGGCCGCGGGTGTACATACTTCAGTTCCATGAGCTCAAGATTTTTCGATCTTGTATATAGCTCGCTTGAATACACTGACCAATGGGTTCAAATAAACAACAATTTGGAAGGCGGTGGTGTTGCTCTAGGTGGTCCTGCAAGAAAGAACAGCGGAGCAGACTGGATGTCGAGCCTTGGAAGCTTCATGAACGGACAAGCCAGTGAAGACTAAGTTGATGTTAACACAGACCGGGGGAAAGTAATTAAAAAGAAAAGAAGGAAAGGAAAGGAGAAACAGCAAGGAGCATTGAACCAAAAACAAGAAAAAAAAGGCTTTATGAATAGCAAAAGCAGGAGTAAAAAAAAGAAGAAACAGTCAAAACCGACCTCTTCAAACCCCTCCCTCCAACTACAAGTCAAGAAGGCCACATGCGCACACACGACCCAGACGGCCGCATCCCGCCGGCGGCGGCACATAGCTCACCCCAGCAACCCAAGCCTCAAGCCCGCCGAGCTGATCAAGCGAGTCCAGCACACGCCCGATTTTCTCCTCAAAGGTGTGCCCCGCCATGTCAGAGCGCTGAACGGTCCCGGTGCCAAACGGAGCCATTTTGACGTTGGCTCTCCACAGTCGACGGTCACCCCCCTGGTCGCGCGGGAGGACGAAGGGAGCCTCGGCGTGCTCCGCGGGAACCTCAGACTCCGGCTCCGGTTCCGGCTCCGTCTCCGGGACTCCCGTCCGCCGCGACAGCACCGCCATGATGCCCGCCCTAGCGGTCGCCAGCTCGCCCACCAGACCAGTCATGCGGCCCTTGTAATGCGTGCTCGATCGGAGAAACAGGATGCGGCCGGCCGGCGCAACAGCCCTCTCGGCATCGCCCTGGCGCAGGAGGAACGCGTCCTCGACGCTGGCGCCGCGGTCCATCAACAGCTTGACTAAGTGCGGCTTGGCAGAGAAGATGGCGAGGGAGAGCGGCGTCCAGCCGCCGTCGGTCGTGGCCCGGGCGTCGGCGCCGTGGTCCAAGAGCGCCTTGACCGTGGCGACGTGGCTGTGGTGCTCTTCCCAGATGCCGAACTGACAGGCGTAGTGCAGCGGGGTCCACCCCCGGTGATCGCGGGCGTCGACGCGGAGGCCCGACGCTGCGGGGCCGCCGAGGAAGCTGACGAGCTCCTGCACCGAGTGACCGGCACCAAACAGGGCGGCGTGGTGCAGCGCGGTGCGGCCGTAGGAGTCGCCGCTGTTCATGTCGGCGCCGTGGCGCAGCAGGACAGGGACCAGCGAGGAGACGCCGTCTGCGTCAAAGTGTCCGCAGACGTATCGGAGCGCTGTTTGGCCCTTTCTTCTAGGGCACACTCCGCCGTCGAAATCGGGGGAGATGACGGCGTCGATGATTGCCGATTTCCGGACCTGACCCGCCGTCTGTCCCTTCACCAAGGTAGCCTCTGCCAGGATGGTGATGACCTCACAAATCTTAGCGAGTCGGTCCGAGAACGAGATCCTCATGCTCATGCGATAATCAGAGTAATCCATGATGAAATATTCCGTCTCTGTGATGATGGACATGATGGCCGGGATCGCCATCTGGCCCCAGCTCATCAGGTCGGCTCCGTGGGCAATGAAGAGCCTGAGAAGAGCAGCAGCCTGAACATGGGTCCAGTGGCGAAACATGAGGGGCACACGGATGTCCAGGTTGGGGGGAACGCCGCGCCTGCGTGGCAGTTCGCAAAGGTCGTTCCCGCCTCCGTGCGCGAACAGCAGCTGGACCTTGTCGAGGTCGAGAGGATTGACGTGATAGACAGGCGAGCGGAGCAATGCTACTTCTAGTGGGGAGCGGGCCCAAAACGAGTCGCTTTCCGTTCGGGTATGGTAGCCAGAGTAAGGGCCTTGGTAACTTCCCACCAGAGTCGGGTCCGCCCCGCGCTCCAGGAGCAACTCGACAGTCTCGACCGGGACCTTGTCACTCATGGCCATATGGAGCGGCGTAAAGCCGCGGAACCGGTTGTTGAGAGAGTCGAGAGTCACCGACTTGCGGGGCACGCTGTATTCGTTCGGGTTGGCGCCAGCGTCGAGAAGGTAACGGACGACTTGCGGATCGCCATGCTTGAAGGTGCTGTAGGAGCACATTTGCGGCGTGCCCACGGCGAGATTGATGGGGGAAAGCCACTCCTCAGTGGCGGGTGCATCTTGAGTCCCCCAGGGATTGGGGGACTCATTGGCGTCAGCGCCATGGGCGAGCAACAACCGAACAATCTCGGGTTTGTTGGCCACGATGGCGGTGCTGAGCGGGGTCTCGAACAAGCATTGTTGGGAGAAACGGGCGGCCCTTGCGCCAATGATCCAGTGGCTTCCGGTGTAAGAATCGGGTTGGAAGACATGGTTGGGAGGTGCGCCACAGCTGAGGGTGCGTTCCAGGGTCGGGACGGTGCCGAAGGTACAAGCCCACCGAAGAGCGAGACAATCGAAAAGCGAGACGTCTCGCTCATAAAGCAAGGGGAGCGTCACGCCGGCCAAGGCGCGACAGGACAGGGCCAAATGGAACAGGTCGGCTTGGTATAGATGCTCCCAAATCTTCAGCAGCAGCTCGACGGGGAGACTGTCGATGAGCATGCATCGGTCAACCGGCCACGTTGGGGGCGCATGGAGACAGTCGGCGGTATTTTGGAGCCACGCGTCGCGGAGGACCTTGTACTCGGTGTCTCTCTGCTCCAAGTAGATCCGGAGGTTCGGCATCAAGCCGGGTTTAATGGTTCTGCTGGACATCTTGATGGCAACTGGGGTTGTCTGTTGATGGTGAGTCTTGAATCAACAGGTAATGGTGAAGAGAGCGCATTGCTTGCTTACACAAGAAGGAAGGAAGACAGTCTGCCTGGGGAAGGCTGTCTAATATATACAGATGTGACGGGCTCACTGTCGTCAAGGCTTGGGAGATTCGCACCCCATTCTCCATTTCAGCAGTGAGATTCGGGCTCAGTGTTGAACCTTAGGGAATGGAATCAGCGCGCTCGGATGCCTGGTGCTCGAACCCTCCGTGCACGTAAGCACGGAACCACGGCTCTCAGGCCCTCGGCCAGCAACAAGTATCGCTCGATGCTGTTGAACTTGGCTGTGGTAACAAAAAGGATCAATCCAAGTCGACGGAAAGGAAACGAGTGTGTCGTCCGCTCGTAAGGCTTTTCGGTCCGTCTATACATGGACATCTGGAGACGAGCCAGTGTTGAAAGATGATGGGAGAAGGGTGTCAATGACAAAAGAGTCCGAAGGCCGACGTACCACTTTTGGCCGGAAATGGCCTACTTCTGACGTATGTGCTTGGGCTTCCGTTTCTTGAACAGAACTGCTGTGGCCGGCACTGTGACGTCTGCGACCTCAGAGACAGAAGATACTGCTGGTGCGCTTTCCTTGGGTTCGGCGACGCTACCGCTCATATTCTCGTCATCCGGCTCATTCTTGATGGGTGGTGATGGCTCCTGGGTTACTGGTTCGACGCCCACGCCCTCCACAGCGTCCCGCTGGCTGTCCTCTGTTTTGATCGAAGGCTCGATCTCGTCCTTCTTGATCTTGGCCAGCGGCCCGCTCAGCAGCGCCTCGAGCTCGGCATCCTCATCGACGGGCATAGTCTTGGAATCGACCCCCCACTTTCGCGGCCTCTTAAACAGCCCTTTGATCGCCTCGTCTTGCTCCTTCTCCTCCTCGGTGCGTTCCCTCTCCCGCTTCACGCCAGTTGCGCGGCCCCCAGCCGAGTCCGCATCTTGGCCGTCCGCTTTGCCGCCCGACGGCTCGACAACCTTGCTCGCCGTGACGGTCCACTCCCCGGGCATTGCCATGGTCCCTCTCAGCTCGGTCGGAATATTGACGCCCAGCTCGGCAAGCTGCTCCAGCTGCTTCTGCCGCTCTGTCTCGGATATCTGTTGCAGTGGTGCGCCGTAGGCACCGCCGCTCGTCTTGGGTCCCGGTCTCGATGCGCCGGCGCTGCTGCTTCCAGACACGACGCCATTCAATCGGTCGACTTCTCGCTTCGCCCGTTCTTTCTCGCGCTCCTTCGTGTCGGCGTTGCGGTGCAGGTCGCGGAGCGAGCGCTTGACGGCGCCCTGGTGCTTCGCCGTGGCTTCATGGTTGGCGCGCTCGAGCTTGGTATCGCGCACGAAGACGCTGCAGTTCTTGCACCAGTACTTGTTTGTCGATTTCCAGTATTCCGACATTGTGGGAAGAATGGCCACGTCGTGGACTGGTTCAACGGTAAGAGGTGAACAAAGTCCGAACGATCAATGATGAGAGTTGATGAACGACGCCATCTGAGGCAAGCGAGAACGCTGATTGAAGTCCGATTTCATGGGGCCAAGACCGTCACCAGCGGCAGGCCGGATAAACGACGGCAAAATGTGGAGCCGAGTGAAGCTCGGACCCCCACAGGGCTTCACGTCGTTTCAACCCGACAGCGGCAGGAGCAGGAAACGTAACACAGGAACACTTGAACACTGATGAGAATGCTATATAAATCGGCGAGATATTCGCCGATCAAGCACGGTGTACCTATACTTTCTTCACCTTGAGCTTTTCGACAGATTGCTCATGAAATGTTATTACCGTAGGAACCAAATCGGGGGCACCGCGACGGAAACGACTCGATCCAATCTCAGCACGGGACCACTTCCAAAGCGGGAAACAAGAGTGAGGTACGGAGCACCTTCCAGGTCCATGTTGGAGAAATGATGTTGTGGCAATGCTTCAATTTGAGACTCAGCCCCGAGTCGCCGCCATGATACGGCGCCACCTTGGATCTCCTTCCGGCTCACGCCCCCATTGATCTATGGCAGCAAACTTGCGTGTCCCCGTGAGCAATCCACCGAAACAAAGAGCCACCACCAAAGGAGACCGTCAACGCCACCATCACCCATCCCACCAGCCCGTTATCTACCATCTGGCCAACCCCAACCTAAAACCAGACCACCCGCCCCAATAAGGAACCCATCATCATCACCACCATCATGACATCAACCCCAACCCGGTCACGGCTACCACCACCACCGCCACCACCACCGGCAACACCGCCAAGACTACCATAGCAGCAGCCCCACTGGCAGGCGGCGCCGCAGTCGGCACCACCTCCGCCGGACTACCACCCGTGCCCGAAGCGCTCACCACCGATGACGGGATACCGCCGGCGTCAGACGTGGGCTGACCGACCTGCCCGTCTGAGAGCTGCGACTCCGCGATGCCCGTGGTGACAGTGGCGGTGACCTGGACTTGGCCATCGGGGATTTGCGACGCTGCAACGCAAGGGGTCGTGTGTCCTTGGACTTGGCCTGTGGGTGTGGGTTGTCACCATGTCAGTTTGAACATGTCATGGCAAGGGTCGATTCAAGCAGATGTATTTTCTCGTTTGGTGTTTGAGTGAGGTGGAATTGGGGCTGTACAAGACAAAAAAAGGGGGGAGGGGGGGCGGGGGAGGACGAACCATCTCCGATCTGGCAAATATACACGATACTCGTCGTCGTGACGACCTGCGGCTGGCCGTCGCTGAGCGGGACGACCATGGTGGTAGTGACGACCTGGGTGCCGACGACGGGGCCCGGCTGCACTGTGGACGACGACGGCGGCTCACCACCGACACCAGCGCTGCCGCAGGGCATGGCGACCATCAGCACGGGCTCGCACTGCGCGGCCCACCAGCGGTCGTAGAGGTTGTGGAAGGTGCCCGAGCGGCACTGCCAGAAGACGGCCGAGCCGCCGAGGGCGAGCGAGCCGTTGGCGCAGGCGCTGAAGCCTGCCGTGTAGAGGGCGCCGGCCTGCGGGGGAAGGTCGAACTGGAACTGGAAGTTGGACGCGATGTAGCCGGTGCGGTTATGGCTGTCGGTCAGGACGCCGTCGGCTAGCTGCAGGACGAGGTTGGCGTGATCGGAGGAGGTGGTGGTGGTGGTGCCGCGGGTCTGTGGGTATGTGCTGGGGTTAGCATCGTCGTCGTCGTCGGCTGCGGGTGTGAGCGGTGTCGGGCAGACTGGTTGTTTGGCCCCTGACCGCCGGCCTGACAAAACGGCACCGGCTCCAAACGTGCAACAAGATATTTGGGTAAGCAGCAGGGGGGTCATACGTCGATAGCCAAGTCCTTCTTGGCCATGCCCTTCAGCGGGATGATGGTGATCTCGAACTCGGCGTCGAGGGTGGGCTTGCAGCCGGCGGGGGCCTCACCCTCCGGCGCGATCTTGTCGGTCACGCCCTGGGCCACGGCAGAGACCGCCGTCACCAGCAAGGCGAAGAGCTGGAGCTTCATGTTGAAGCTTGGTATGGTGGTTTCGGTCGGTTTTCTCAGTTCTAGTATGGTATCAAAGAGCAGCTACCGATGGCAGGTCAGTCAAGATATGTCGAGGGGGGAGAGAACTCAGGCTGAGGATGGACGGACGAGTGAGAGAGGCGGCACTGCGCAAATTGATGTTCCTGAGTCTTTGGTGTTCTTTGTTGACGACGACGATGTTTGAAGAAGAAGAAAGGAAGAGGATGGTGAGAGGCAAGGCACATGCAAGAAAACATGCATTTGACGTGCTGGCAGGCGGGTCTGGCCTCCGCGTTATTGGCCGCCTCATGATGTGCCGTGGAGAGCTGGGAGAGGGCAGAATCACCACCAAGAGCAGCTTCACCTGGTTGCCCGGCCGGCGGGTCCTGTCTCCCCACGTGATTGGCCGCCCGCTGAGGTGCAAAGGCGAAGGGGACAGGAGGAGTGGTGAAGGTTGTTGGACCTTCAGAGCTTCACTTGAGCCGCCAGTGGGCAGGTTGCTCCCGCTATACTACCGCCGCAGCTAAAAAGGGTTGGCGGTTTATGTACAGATACAGAGAGTTTACCCGTGGGTGTTCTGGTCTTGATAGACATCAGCGTCTGGTGCCCCCGCCGCAATAATGCCTTTGCCTCCTTAGCCCCTGGGGGCACTGATAATAAGGACGGGTAAGGTAGAGAGACAAGGGGTGTTCGACACCAAGGACGGAAGACCGTCCACCAGGTGGGACGAGGGACAGTCCATTAGTAGGGACAAGGGACAGTCCGTTGTGTGGGACGGGTGAACCGTCATAAGGTATGAGGGACGAGACATTGTGAGCGTTGCATACAGCGGAACAGGAAACCGAGATCTAGTCATCCAGTTCACTGGATACTTCTTCTACGATTTGGGCAAAGGGAGGACATCAGGTCAGCTAACAAAGACTAGAAGTCGTCTGAACATAGTTCGTACCTTTACTCTTATCACCATCTTTGCCAAAATCCGAGTCAGTTTCTGCATGTCTCACCAGGTTTGACGGGGCATATGCAGCGGCTTGTTGTGACAAAGCTGCAGCTCAAGCAAGTACCCGAAAGCAGGACAAACGGGGGTTGTGAGCCTCAGAACTGGCGCATTGCGTACGATCTATCAGATTGCCAAGTCAGATACCGACTCGGACAGCAGCAGCATGTCACCTGCCTTTCAGACTTTGGAGTGCGGTGAGGACGTGGATTCACTGTTTGGGGTGTGAGCGAGAAAGGCAGATGGACGGCTGATATCCTGACATTGAGTGACTCTCAGGGGGGGCACTTAATTCCGACCCAACTGCCTACTTCCGTGACCAACTGGCTTCCATATGAACTCTGAGATCTGAGAGCTGGGTCTTTGCATTATGTTTCGTAAAGAAAGGGGCAAGCAGTCAACCTTAGCAATACGATAAATGATGGTTGGCAGGTGCATCATCATGCCCAGATCAAATCCAACCTCTCAGCCCCTACCACTACCATGCCGGCCACACGGCGACACACCCAGATTCAACGAAACAACAAATTACAGTGTCTATGATGCAGGCAAACCCGGCTACCAACGCCGTGGATGTTGCCTGGTAAGTGACGCCCAGCTAATAACATATCACAAGAACCCAGCAGTTGCTTAACTACCTCAAAGCCATCATTCAAAATCCTCATGGTCTCGCACTGTCGTGATGCTGCGTCAACCCGATAAAAGCCAAAAACGAAGCATTCCCACGCGACACCACGCACCTTACCCATCAACTGCAACCACCCCCCTCACAAAGAATGGTTTTACTTTTATTGCTGCTTCTCCTGTGGCGGGTAGTACGGCAGCCCGGGCGCCGGCGTCCCATGCGGGCTGTACGGCTGCTGCTGCTGCTGGTGCTCCTGCGGCGGGTAATACGCCTGTCCCGAGACGGGGGTGCCATGCGGGCTATACGGCTGTTGATGTTGCTGGTGTTGCTCCTGCGGCGGGTAATACGCCTGTCCCGGGGCGGGCGTGCCATGCGGGCTATACGGCTGCTGTTGCTCCTGCGGCGGGCAGTACGCCTGTCCCGGGGCGGAAGTCCCATGCGGGCTGTAAGATTGTTGCTGCTGCTGGGGAGGGTAGGCGGCGGCCTGCTGTTGTTGCTGCTGCTGCTGGGCGTACTGGGCCTCGTGGGGCGGGTACATCTGGGACTGGTACTGGTGCTGGTCCGAGTACTGCGGGTGGACGGGCTGGGGGCCGCCGGGCTGGGGCGCCAGCATGGGAGTGCCCTGGGCCTTCATCTCGACGGTCGCGTTGTCGGCCGAGGGCTTCTTGTGCTCCTGGTGCCACAGGCGGTAGGTGTGGCCGTGGAAGACGAGCGTGGCCAAGAAGAGGAGCCTGGTGGAGGGGTCAGGGAGTGTTAGCAAGAGATATTATTATAGTGCGGCGCTTGGGGAGGGGCGTGTGGCGTACCAGATGAGAGCGCTCAGACCGGCAATGGCGCTCATCATGGCGAGACCGCCCTCGTCAGCGACAGTAGCGCGCTTGGCGGGGCTGGTCTCGCAGTGGTTGCTGTTGACAAGCTGTCCGTTGTTGTAGCAGTTGTGGACGGTAACTTCATGCACAAATGTGGCGCGTAGGGCGGCATTGGCGCCCAGGGAAGCCAACCAGAAGAGCGCCATGAGGAAGTCGAGTGCCAGGATGGCCCAGATATTGTATGCCTTCCGGGCCGACGGCACCTTCTCCGAGATGAGGATATACGCGACAACAATCCAGGTGAACAGCCACTGCGGTTCATTCCAGTCAGTAAAGTTCGCAGTCGAGGCCGAATCCACGCGACAAGGCTCGCTCGAGGACTCGCGCGGGGGTGTCGATTGACTTACGCAGACCACCGCGAACGCATTTGGACCTAGGACCTTGCCGTGCATCAACTTGGCGGCCATGCACAAGATGATGAAGGAGACCAGGACTTGGAAGCCGCGCACGACAACCACCCACACCGGGGTCTCCTGAAAGTACTGTTCCTGGGGCACCTCCAGCTTGCCATCGTGGGCGACTGGTGCTGGCGCAACGTATGCTGGCGCAGCATACTGCTGCTGTTGTTTTGGGACGGCGTCGGCCATTGCAAGATATCTAATTTGGTGTCCAACGGTCGAGGGGTGCACTGGCGGTGGTTGATGGGGAGGTCTGGCTGTCCCGGCGAAGAACAAGGGGCGGGTCGTCGTGTTTTATTTGGGGAAACGCGCAGCGCCGCCCCTCAGGCCCGAGCAGACGCAGAGCCTCAAGGCCCGAGGGAATGAGCCGCCAAGTTCGTCAATTCTGCCCAAGCTGGCGCAGGCGAACTGGGAAATTCCGTCATTAGCGTCCTGCTAGCGCGCTCAGCCGCACTCTTGAAATGCAGCAAGTCACCTTATGCACCGCAGCTCTTTCCACAACACGAGTCGCATCGCTGTCGCCATCCACCAACAGGGAGTAATAGTCTTGCTTGTTGGCGCCCTGTATGTCCGCTCTGGACTGTAACTTCCATCCGAGACGTACGCATGCCGTTTTTCGCCGTCAACAGCCTGCTGTGACGATTTTCCTGTCGACTGTCAGAGGTGGTTCGCTGAGGTGCCTTGGATGAACACGGCCAATGCCACACGGGCCAAAAAAAAGTTGCATGAGCAAGAACGGCCTTGGCGGCAGGGGTCTGGTCGACAGGGGAAGAAGGGTGTGGGAGCTTCCTATTGGAAGGAACGAGCAAAGGGGGTCGCCGCGCCTCCCTGCACTGGTAGCCTGATCTGAAAATCGTGACGGGTGGCTTGGCTCGAGCTTGTTTTCCGTTGTCGCATCCCAAAACGAGTCATGAAATTCCCACCCATCTCGACAAGACCGAACTCGAGGTCGGGTCATCAAACCCCATGCCGCATGTAGTCCGTCACGCCCCTTGTACGAAGTACATGTAACTACGGATACAGCATTTTGTCTCGAGCTTGTCCTGCGTCGAACATCAACTTGGCGTGGCGCAGCTTGGCAACGGCGTCCCCAGACCCCAGCTTCAAGCCGTCTTCCTCAGCAGGGGCAGAGGGTTTCCTGTTGGATTTGGCAGGTGGTCAGGAAGGGCAGTTCTGGGGTAACTAGCGGCTTGGCACCATGATTCTCAGGATCTGGAAAATGCCTGGAATGGTTCTTGGAACAGCAGAGAGATCGATCATCATCAATTGAGTGGTGGCCCATCTTTTGGTCCCCAATTACTACGGTACGGTAAATTCGTGGCTGTTGGCTTTCCAACAGTTTCAATCAGCTCTTATCATTCAACGGAACTCGGGATCGCCCCCGCCATTTCAGCAGCTTCACCACCTCCCAAAGTCGACCTCCCTTCGAGAATGCTCCACTCGGCCACGCTCGCTTCGTTGTAGACGATTCGCATGCGGACTTCGCCTCGGAATCCCTTCCTCACTTCCTGAAGCTGGTATGCAAACAAAACAGGCTGCCCTGCCGCGCTCCGGTCCTCATCCGGCCCCCTCAACCCCCGAGCAAGCATCACGCCCGTGACCACGAACTGTTTGTTGAGTTTTCGCTTCTTTTTCGGAATGAGCCGACCCGGCAACAGGGAATTCTGTCGCTCTCTGTCTGCTCCTAACAACAGAGCGTTTCGGACTTCGGACGCGTCGGTAAACAGATATCGGACCTCCAGCTCATCCATCAAGAAGTCGCCCACCCGCGGGACTTGGACCAGCGCATTGGAAATCTGTTCCAAGTACATGGAGTTCTTAATGCCCGGGATACCATCCCCCGGGGCCGCTCCCCGCGAACAGTGGACATCTCTTTGAGCTGTGACGGTGAGGACGTCCCCCAGCTGCAGTTCAGGTCTCTGACCGTACCGTTCCGAGTATTCAAGCAACAACCCGGGCTCGCCCTCGGCAGGATAGACGATGAACGTCGGCGAGTACAGCAGGCCGAGGAAGTCGGACGAAAACGGCCACAGGAACTCGAGTCTCCCGTTGCGGCCTCGGCCGAAGAACATGCGGAGGAACAGCCAGGCGGCCCGCACGCTCGTGGCGCCCGCCACGACGATGCCCGTGACCTGGCCGACCGAGAAGATCTCAGAGCTGGGGCGCAGCCGGCTGTCGCGCATCGTCATCTCGGCCGAGGCCATGGACGTCAGCGCGAAGACGCCGCAGATGGAGTAGGTGAGCGTGACGGTGGACGGGTACGCGCTGTAGCGGAGCTTGCTCGCCGTCGGGCCGTCGTCGGCCAGGTCACGGTTGTATGCACGCCGTCGCGCCCCCTCTGCTGGTTCGGCCTGGGGTATCCCAGGGTCCAGCTCGTCGTTGTCATGCCAATGGTCTTCAGGCGTGGCCAGCGCCCATTCGCTTGGTGATATCGAAGGCACGGCTGTCTCCATGCCGCGCGGCCCTCGGCCGCGGCGCAACGGCTGTTCGCTGGGTGATATCGAAGGCACGGCTGTCTCCATGTCGCCGCGGCCGCCGTGTCTCGGCCCCTGCCACTGCGCAGCCATGTGCGGAAACGTGATGCCGTTCAGCGGTTGGTCGTCCTTCTCCGCCAGATGGAAATGCTGTATGTTGACAGCCGCGAGGAAGATGGACTGCACGGCGCAGAGGCACCGACAGGCGTAATACAGCCAGAACACTAACATGTCGCGGTCCGAGTCGACACCGGCGGCATCGGCAGAGGGGCAGTTGCGCAGGAAAGCCCACCAAAACACCGAGAGACACTGCTCGCAGTCGGCACGGGCGGCCCCCAGAACGCCCCGTCGGAACCCCTGGACGAGAAAGGGGACCGCGACGAGCCCCGCGACCTCGCACGCGGCGATGATTCCCACCTGCCACCGCGCCGCCAGCGTCTCCTTGGTCGTCAGCTGAATCAGCAGGGCCGAGTTCTGCGCGTCCAGGATCATGGCGCCGATGACGGCGTCGGCGGGGCTCAGCCTTCAACAATATCAGCCGAGTAAATCCTAATCCGGCAATGTCTGGAGGGTTTTGGGAGCTTTGCGCAGTCTTGGGGGCAGGTAGGCTCATGAGACAACCAGAAGTGGTATCAAGTGTCCACAAACAAAGAAGAGTGTTGGCTTACGTGCCGCGGCCGTACTGGACCACGAGGGCGACGGCGAGGGAGAAGTGCGTCACGGCCAGGCCCGCGCCGAGCTCCTTGGCGCCCGTGGCCTTGCAGTGGAAGGTGCCGAGCACGGCGATGGCGAGGAGGAAGCAGATCTGCGTCCAGATGGCGATGCGGATGCCATCACCGCTGATGTCGGCGTCGACCAGGCCGATGGTGTCGCAGGTGGGCAGCAACGGCCCGGGCTGGGTCCTGGTCGCCTCCCCTCCTGTGATCTCGGCCGCGCCCTCTGCCCGCGTCTTGAAAAAGACGATGGGGACGGAGATGGCCCCGAACAGGCAGAGGAGGATGAGCGCTATGAACTGCCGGGCGAGAGTCGTCCACCGCCGCTGGATGGGCGTGTGTGAGTACCAGCTCCACCGAGTGTCTGCAGGGTTGGTGGAGAAGAGCTTTGTCCATCGGATTCCGCGCAACTCAATGTAGAGAAGGGCCCCTAGAACGGAGACAAGGACTGAGACGATGCCCAGCCTTGCTGTTGTTAAAGGGAGCATGTCGGATAAGAATAGGTACCTCTACCGTTGGTACGCGAGAGGTTTCTTAAACGCACCACGGTAAAGGTACCTAAGAACATGAATGTTCGGTGGGGTTCATATAGGGTTTCCAGGAGCTCAGCTCTTACTAGAGCGTTGAACATGCTCAGCCGCTTCAAATCCCTACCACTAGACTGGCTGGGGCTGAGCTGGCACAGGAGGCCTTGATCCTGCATTAACAATTGGTCTGCCTACCTTAGTTTTGAACACAGCCTCGCCGAAACCTTGATTGTTGTATGTACGATGAGATCACTCGTAGATGGCGTCAACAAGTAGAAATCAAGAAGCTCACAACCCACTTGTTGGTGTTCACTCTGATTTCTCGCAAGCTATTTGCCCACCTCCAGCTCTAGCTTGATGTGACTTTGTAGACCTGCACAGACATCATGGCAGTCAAGCACTTGTGTTCTTCCTCTTCAAAGTCATCACAAAGGTTCAGAGAGTTGTTGATTACCACAGTCAAATACATAGCCAGAGAAAGCTTTTCGGCTGAAGTGCACTACAAGGCTCTAGATGGTCTCGTTGCACATCCCAGCTGTTGAAGAAATAATAAAAGGATGTGTGTTCTTGACAGATTAGGATGGACTTGTTGAGAGAGTCCTTGAGCTACAGGCACCGTACCTACATAGTACATTCAAGTTGGCACACAAAGTCAAGACTGGCTCACTAAAGGCCAGCGGTAGGGTCCTTGTCTCTTCTGATACAAATAGCAACCTAACCTCACCTCCTCCCCCGTCTAATTCTCAAGGTCCAACCGAGCGGCTGCTCCCACCACCTCCCCTACAAATGCCCAAGAAAACTCCCCTGCCCCCGAAGTTCCCCCCCCGGGCCGCGCGGCAAGCTGCTGCGCAATTCTATGCGCCGGCAGCCTTCCCGGGCCTGCGCTCCTCGACCTCCGCATCATACCTTCCTCTCTCTTCCGCCCGAGATTCGGGTTAATGTTCACTCTCTGCTGCTACACGTCCCGCACGGCATCGACGTCGGCCGTGTCTGGTGAGTCTAGCCAGTTGCCTTGATTTCGTCTCTTCACTGTCTCCTTGTTTGTGCATGCCGTGTGCTCTACTGGACCAGATTTCGGGCATGAGCCACGGGCATGCACTACCAGCACTTCCGACTTGTACCTATTCTTGACATCGAGAAACGACACTTGAAGTGACTAACCGACATGGGTTGATCCTAGGGATGCAATTCCAGCCCTCGACCTCTCCCTGTTCCGAGTAAACAAGCAAATCTCGGCCGAGGCCACTCACTACTTCTACAGCACCAACACCTTCATCCTGATGGAGCCGTGCGTGCCATTCTGCAACGCCGGCAGCAGCAAGTCCACAAAGACGGGCGAACACCCGATGACCACATGGTACGTAACCCAAGCCCAGAGAGCAAATCCCAAAACTCACCCTGGTTGGAATCATGAACTGGACCATAAACTAACCCAGCCCTAACCGCCCACCCACCTACCCTAGGCTCAGCACCATCAACCCAACCAACGCCCACTCCCTCCGCAACATCCACCTGCACCTCCGCACCGAGCGCTTCGACCCCTTACCCCCCAAGTCAAACACAACCAAAGCCAACCCAGGCGACCTGCTCGCCCACCTAGGCCGCTCAGCGCCCAACCTAACCCGCCTAGCCCTCGTCCCCGAAGCGCACCAGAAATGCGACGCGGCCTGTCGCCCCGCCACCGTGACCAGCGGCGCCACCCACCCGCGCCAGCACAGCTGGCACCACAACTGGGTGGTCCCGCTCAGCGAGCGGTAAGTGCGCGAGATCGCGTTCGAGGTCCGCCCCGCCAGCCAGCTCTCCATCCGGGAGCTGGTCTCGGTGCCGGAGCGGGACTGGCCGGCGGCGTTTCGGGGGTTGAAGGTGCTGCAGATTGGTGGGAAGCAGGAGAGGGAGCAGAGGGATTGGATTGCTGCCTTTCTTGGGCGGTTTCACGCAGGCGGTGGCGGTGGTGCGGTTCGGGTGCAGGGTATTGAGGGGAGCGTGGCGTGGAGGGGGGCGTTTGGGAAGTCGGGCATGTTGTGGGATGAGATGGAGGGCAAGACGAGATGGTATGATGTCGTGACTAAAGAGGATGGTCAGAATGTCGGTGGGCTTGTGGTGGTCGGGGATAAGAAGAAGGACGGGAAGGGTGAAGAGTGAGGAGGTTTCCCATCGGGATGGTGGATGATGATGGATGATCATGCACTTGAGATGGAGGCAATACTGGCTTTGCGTTGTGGTGTGTCCTGGATCTCTGATTTCTGGGTCGATTGATGTCGGACGAGCTTGGGATTATTAGCCCGAAGGGGCCTGGCCTGTCTGTATCAATACACCGGCAGCCCTGCAGTGCACGATGAACTGGGCGAAGGGTGTGAGGAGAGAGAAGACTAGCCGGGAACCAGATCTAGCAACTCGATGTCGCAATCTGGGCTCGCTGAGATTCACGAAGACCGTGGTGCGGATTCGTCGACGGGCAAATAGATCCAGAAATTCGTCTATTGCTTTTTGAACGGCCCTCACACCATCCCGCTGCTGGAAAATGCCAAAACAATATCCCTTCTTCGCTGCTCCCCCAAAGCAGGATCCGCTTGGGTATCTCCCAGTGTCATGCTCCCTCCTCACATAATAACCTCATTGGCAACATCCTAGGCATCGAGTTAGCTTTGGGACTATCGATGAACCACGAATAAGCCACACTTACCCTCTTAAGTTCCTTAAACGGCAGGCACACGCAATTCTGCACGCGGATCTCGTCTCCCACCGCGCACTCCTTGCCCAGGATGGTGATGGCCTGAACCTTGACGCCGTTCTTGATGATGCTCATGTTGTGACTCGTCACCGGGGTGGGCGTGCCCTCCACGCGGGCCCACGCGCCGACACGGCTGCTCCAGCCGATGATGGAGTACAGCACGCACGCGTCGTGCTTGACCTCGGCGTCCTCCAGCACGATCGACTCCTTGATGCGGGCGCCCGGGCCGATGGTGGCGCGGGGGCCGATCGACACGTTGGGACCCAGCTTGGCCGTTGGGTGCACAGTTGCCGAGGGGTGGATGAACACGGGCTGGATGAGATTCGCAGACGGGGCGGCAAGCTCCTTGGAGCCGTTCTGCATCGCCTTTTGGAGGTACAGGGCGTTGGCGGGGATGGCCGAGCCAGCCGTCTTGATCTGGCGCCAGAAGTCCTTGGTCTCGTAGACGAAGAACTGCTTGTTGTCGGCCATGTCGCTGAGGATGTCCTGCTCGAGACGGATGACCTCGTTCTTGGCGCTATCCTCGTCGTCGTCGGCAATGAATGAAGCTGCCAGGTTCTCGGAGGAGCGGTACGAGCCAAGGCGGGGCCTGTCCGTTCGGCGCTTGATGGCGGTGCGGATCGAGGGGAAGAGGGCGTCGGCCGAGAAGAGGTAGACGCCGCAGTTGATCAGGTTCGAGATGTGGCTCTCGGGCTTCTCGACGTAGTGCAGCACGCGGCGCGTGTGCGGGTCCGAGACGATGCAGCCAAAGTTGGTGGCGGCCTCTTCGCTGACGCGCGTTCCCAGAATGACGGCCTCGGCGTCCTTTGCATCAGCCAGGGCGAGCATCTCGTTGAGCGGGAAGCTGCAGCAGACGTCCGAGTTCAGCACAAAGATGTTCTCGGGGCGGCCCTTTAGGATGGCATCGCGGAAGTGGTACAGGCCGCCGGCCGTGCCCAGGGCCTGGTATTCGCGGAGGTACTTGATGGACAGGTTGGGGAACTCGCTCGACGAATCCTTGATGAAGTCGCGGAAGACGGATTCCTCGTAGTAGCCGATGAGGTAGACCTCGTGAATGGAGGGGACCTTGTTGATGGCGGTCAGGCAGTGCCAGATGATGGGGTGGCCGGCGACGTCGAAGAGGGGCTGCGCAGAGCGATCCAGTTAGCGATGGCGCTATAGATTGAGTGTGACTTTGCAGTACCTTGGGCACATCGAGCGAGAGGGGGCGAAAGCGGGTGCCGCGCGAGGCGCCTCCGACCTGCCATTGTCAACATTGGGACTCGAACTCCCGCCTCATGCCCCTCCAAAATCACCAACCAGGATGACGGCCTTTGTGGCGCCGCCAGCGCCGTTTGATTTCTCGCGGTGGGGGATTTGCAGAGACATGATGGATAGTATCGATTGTCAACGCTCGAGGATATCCCAACGCAAGAAGCTTGGGTCGAGGGAGGAGAAAGAGGTGAGGCTGAATAGAGATGTAATGCTCCGTGTGCCTGAGGATCGATGCCAGATGGGCCCCAATCCCCTGATTTTGGCGGGGCCATGGGAACCTGGAAGCGGTCACGAACTGCAGGGATCCCCAGCTGGTGGGGGAAAGGCTGCTTGGCGAGCTTGGTCTGTGCGTTGTCCCTCTTTCCCACCGGACATGAATGAATGACTGAGCAGCTGAACCCCCCCCATGGATTCGGGGGCAAGACATCAACTCAATTTCAACCTCCAGAGACCAGAGGTTTGGGCCAAAACGGCCCAGGTTCCAGGCTGATTCAACGAGGCTGATGAATCTCCAAATGTCCTCCGCAGTATTGCCAATCTTGGAACCAAACATGGCTGCGTACATTCTTCTCGGGTTTCCTTCAGATCTGGATACTCCCTTCGAATTGACCATTCCTGGGGAAATAAGGGTGAGTCCTCCATGTCCTTTTCTTGGTTCTTTCCAATATCGATACTCTGCTGTTTGCACATCGGATGAGGCAACCATTTACTTTTATCTCTAATTCACAAGTGCCCGCAGAGATCCGCAGTGAATGTGTGAAACGCGAAGATACGCGTCGCGGTAAGTTCGTTCTGAGCGAGCCCATTTGCCAGAGTGTTTCCGCCCCACATTTTCCAGCCTCTTCCCTGCAAACGCAAACTCAGCGAGTTCTCCTGAACAAGATGAAATCTGTTACTGCACTCTATGATTTCCTACATCTCGGCTAACAGACATCATCTTCAGGCTGAGTGCGAACCGAGTCTCGTTTTTGGAGCTCTCGTTCGAGGTCGAGTTTCTGCCTTTTCCAAGTTGCTGTCCGAATTCCTTCCTCTCTTTTCATCTCTCTGCCTCTTCTTCAACCTCACTCGTTTTGTCGACCCTCTTTACTCTCGCACCAACCACTTTGCAGATCCGGCATCGCCGTTCTGTCCGACTCTGAATGCCCTCCAGCACTCTTTCAACTCACTGTGCACAGCGACCTTCCCTTCTTTGCATCGGAATCCCAGCCTTGTCAGTATTTATTGGCAGCAATCGGTTGTAAGTAAGCTGGTTGGTCGAAACAGGCAAGTTGTGAACTGCTTTCTTCCCACCCTCACAACTTCCGCTCCCTTCCTTTCATCACCGCAACCGTTGCCCTTTGACAGTTGCCTCTAACAAACCTGGTCACAGTGAAGCGGACTGGACTCGAGATGCAAGTCAAGCAAGAGCCGGGCTCTGGCTCGATGCCAACGGGCACTGGTCGGTCCCGCTCAATGAGGACGCCGGATTCCATTTTGGAAGCGCAGTATGCACAGTCTGAGACGCCTAGTGAGCGAGTTCAACGGCGGCGTCACATGCGATCCCCTGCCCGTAAGTCGTCACCTCAACCCGATCTCGATCAAAAAGCTGACTTTGCTATAGCGAGTGCCGACACGAGACGCCGGCCCCCTTCCGCTTCTGGGCCTCAACTGCCTGAAGAAGAAGACGGAGACTGCATGATCATGGAGGTTCGGCCTGGGCTGAAGCTCGAGAACGCCGGCGTCCTGCAAGTTGGTCCTCAGAGCTTCCAAGCCTCTTTCAATGGTGCTGCGAATCGCGCCCTTCGGGATATCGGCCAGAAGTCTAAAGACATCATCGACGCGCTTGGGGAGCTGCAAGCCCGCGGTATCCAGCACGTCGCGAGCCTGCCGGAACTGGTCCTCGTCGGCGACCAATCCTCCGGCAAGTCTAGCTTGATGTCGGCCATCGCCGGGTTGAGTCTCCCCCGGAGCTCTGGCACCTGCACCAGGTGTCCGATCCACATTCGCGTTTCTCGTGCCGACGAATGGTCCTGCAGAGTCTTTCTTAAGCAGGACTACGAGTACTGTCCGCCAACCCATCAGCTCACGGAGCGCAACGTCACGAACGCAAACAAGTTTCCGCCCTGGGTGAAGCTGGACCCCAGCCGGCAGGTTCGCCGAGAGTTCAAGACTGTGAGGGATCAGTTCGACTCGGAGGAGACGGAGACCGTTCTCCGCTGCGCTCAGGCTGCCATTCTAAACCCCGGCACACACTACTCGTTCTTCATCCCAAAGCTGAAGGGCGAAGCTCCCGAGAGTACACGGCAACAACTGCTCGAGCAGATCAAGAAGAAGGAGGAAACGGCGGACGCGCAATTCTCGCCCAACACCGTCGCGCTGGAGGTCAAGGGCCCCGAACTGGCGGATCTGAACTTCTACGACCTCCCCGGCGTCTTCATGAACGCCAGGCGTGCTGAAGACAGCTTCTTGGAGAAGGTCGTCCAGAATTTGACACGCGAGTACATCTCGCGTCCGAGCGCCATCATCCTCTGCGCCGTGCCGATGAACCAAGATCCGGAGAACTCGCTGGCGCTGAAGATGATCAGGGCTCTCCGGGCCGAAACCCGCTGCCTTGGGATAATGACAAAGGCAGATCTGCTTCCGAAAGACGACCATGCCGCTTCGAACTGGATTGCCATGCTCAACGGCCGAGCTCACAAGACCGGGTTTGGCTACTTCATCACCTCTCGCCAGGGTAGCGACCTGGAGGAGCAGAACAAGATGGAGGAGGCCTTCTTCAATCGCACCGCAGACGAAACGGGTCAGTGGCCTGACGCGTTTGATGAATTCAAGGAGAAGTGCGGCGTGGATAAGCTGAAGGCTTACCTGTCGATGAAGCTTTCCGAGGAGTTCTCGAAAATGTAAGTGTGTCCCAGCACAAGTCTCCAGCCGCAGTGTCTGACGTGTCGCAGCCTCCCTGAAGTCAAGGAGAAGGTCAACACCCGTCTCCTGGACCTTGATCAACAGCTCCAGAACTACCCCGACCCCCCGCCGAACCCTGAGCTAGAGGTAATGAAGAGCCTCGCCGAATTCACCATTCGGGTCAAGGACAGGGTCATGAGTCAGGATTTCATGAGCATGTGGGACGGTCACATCGGCGACACCTTCAAGAAGCACATCGTCAATCAGAAGCCGAGGTTCAACGTGAAGGACAACGCGAAACCATCCAAGCCGTCTGTCATCATCGACCTCGATGGCGACAGCCCGACGAACTCACCGACGGTTCGGAAGCGCTCCGCCCCCGGGATGGATGCGCCCCAGTCCACCTCCAAGCGGCAGCGTGGGCAGCAGGCGAATGGCGTTGTCAAGACCGAGACACCCGACCGGCCCGTGTTCCCTTCGACTCCCCAGCATGTCAGGGGCGTGACGCCTGCTGGGACCCCCACCCGCGGTCCCAGGCCGTCCAAGAGCCTCATGGACGTTCGCAACCTGATCAGGCGCGCCGCCATTCCCGGCCAGCCCGGTCTTGTGTCTGCAAGTGTCTACGAGCCACTGTACACGGAGTCGGCCAAGACATGGGCCCCCCACCTCGAGAAGTTCATCAAGGACACGTTCCAGTTTCTCCAGGCCGAGATCATGCGCATCCTCGACGCCTCCTTTGCACATCTTAAGAACCGCGCCGTCTACAAGGAATCGCTCGAGCACATGCGCGTTTTCGTCGAGGCGCACAAGGCGGAGCTGCGGGCGCAGCTGCAGCTCATCTACAGCCTCGAGTCGAAGCGGCTGTTCACCAAGGACGAGGAGGCGCTGAAACGCAACCAGGCGGCCGAGCGGAGCATCCTGGTCCGGCACCGCAACCATTTCCGGATCGCCGCGCACAACGGCGAGGAGCTCTGTACCGTCCCTAAGGTGGAGGACATGACCGACGAGGAGCGGAAGCAGGAGGAAACCAAGATGGCCCGCGAGCTCAAGAACCTTGGCCCGGACCCGTTCGAGCCCGAACTCAACGTCGCGGCGTACATTAGGGGCTACTACCTGACGGCGGCGAACCGGTTCGTCGACTACGTTTCGATTCACGTTATGTCGGGCCTGCTGCCCCGCGTCGCCTCCGTCATCGAGACGTACCTGCACGAGAAGCTCGGCCTGACGGGCCTGGTGACCACGCAGGAGGTGCTGCAGCGCCTCATGTCCGAGGGGCCCGAGATCGAGCAGAAGCGCCGCGACCTGAGGGCCGAGAAGGAGACGCTCGACGGCGCCATGGACATCATTGTCAACCTGGAGCGCCGCGAGGCGGCCGCCGCGGCCGCGGCTGCTGCGTCGGCGTCGCAGTACACCAACGGGTTTGATGCGTCCCAGGCTGATAGCATGGTCAGCCTGGAGGCCGGGCACCCGAATGGCGTTGGCGGCGACCGGGGCACAGTGTACTCTGCCACGGCGTATGGCGATGCGTGAGAGTTCTCTGTTGTGCAGTGACGATGATGCCTCCGCTCCCTGCTGTTTTCTGTGCATTACTTTTCTTTCCCTTTGTCTCAGCGGTTCTTTTTTTCGGACTTTAACGGATGGACTGGATCGGTGGGATTACCTGGTTTTTGGGATGACCAGACTGGGTGTTGGCAATTGGCCGATATCTGTTGGTCTTGAAATGGGTTGGAGTACTTCTATATCTCTGTGTCTGGACATTTTGGTACATTGCCAGCCTTTTGTTCTGATGGATCTGGCCGAGCGGGATAAGGGTGGATGTGTGTGCCTTGTCTGTTGTTGTTGTTGTTGTCCTGACAAGGGGCGACGCCAAGAATGGTCTTGGCAGGGGCTGGGGAAAGGACTTTCCCCTAGATGAGGATACTTGCTTTGCTGTGGCTGGCTCATGATACCGCTGTCAGAGAAAAAGGCAGTTCTTTGTAGCGACTCGAGAGGGTGCAAACTGTAGCAGTCACCCTCAGACTATTATCATGGTCTCTGTAGCTGTCCTTTCGAAAAACGGCTGTGACCTTCCATTGCCTGGCCAACTTCGGTGAACAAACATCGACGCCCACAACCATCGTCGCTCCGTCCCTTTGAACCGCCATTGGAAAAATTACACCCTTGGGTCTACTGAAGCGCCAAGAACGCCATCCTCAATCCCCAACCCGCAGCACTCTGTTTCCGGGGGTTCAATTCCCTTTGCTACCTAACCAAGCGTATGAATGGCAGTGTGTCCTCTCCATCCAGTCCAAACCCGTACCCAAACGCCGTCTCAACTTCTGGGCATCACACAAACTCGTCGTAGAGCTCGTCCCAAGCTGCATCATCCGCTTCCTGCTTCAGCCTCAGTCTTGGCACACCAGTCGTCTTGTCGGCATCATCCGCCTCCTCCAACTGCGACAGCTGAATGCTTCCCAGCCCCTCGATCATGCGCTTCGCCTTGTCCACCACGCTCCGGATCCCAGCCGTCTCGGCGCGCATTTGGTCCCCGTGGGCGTTCATTACTTGGATCAACTGCTCGCGAGCATGGTGCGGGCGGTACTCGTTGAGGGTGTGGTGGAAGTTGAGCAGGAGCGTTTTCATGTCCTGGACTTTCTCCGCGGCCTGGGCAGGTAGGTCACACGATCAGTCCCGATCTCATCGAAGAGAGAGAGAGAGGGTGGTGCATATCAAGATAAGGCCGGAGGAGGAGGACCCACATGTGACGGGTCGTAACCCATGAGGCCGATCAGCTCGAGGTAATTGAGCAACAGCGACTTGACGAGCTTCTTGAGCTCGAAGCCGCGGTCGAGATGGCTGCTGTCCCGGTCCAGCTCGGGCGCGGGGCCGAGGCGCTGGATGCCGGCGTCCTCTAGGCTCTGCAAGGTTTCGGTGAGCTGCATCTCAGAAGGCTCATGTTAGCGCATCATGGGTAAAGGGACATGGGCAGGAACTAGGCTGGTGAGAGAGAAAAGACACGCACAGTTTCGGGCTCGCTGAACAGCCTCCATTTTCCCTCCCCTGGCTCGAGCGGTGGCTGGAGGTTGGTGATATCGTCGGGGACATTGGGGACGCATGTGACGGCATCGGCACCGAGACCCTGCTGGTGGGCGTAGTCTTCCTTCAAGCTGTCATAGCGCTCGATGTTATCGGCGGTGAATGACTTCCAGAAGGCGGGCGGATCCGGCCAGAGCGAGGTTACTCTTGTCGGATCGTCCTCATTATTGTCCATGGCGCGTTGTCCGCGGAGGGGGATTGAGCGGTTCAACGAGAAACTGCCCGGTGTCGTCGCGCTCTCAGCGAAAGGAAGAGGGATCGCAATGGCAATTCGAATTTCAGATTTGGGGAACCGGAAATGCTGCCATCCTTTGCCGCAGGACAGTCAAGTCCCTTCGGTCGGCAGGCAGCGTGATAGAAATTTACCTTGGCTGATGTTGGATGTCACTGCCTCTTGGTGATGAGAGCGTGAATGCAGGAAGTGGACCCTTGCGACCGTGGCTGAAGCTTACCCTGCAATTGTGGCTGCAATAGTGCAGCAGGCCGAGCTCTCTTTGTGGCTGAAATGACCTCAGCGCCGCGACTCGACTGGCCCAACCCTTCACCAAACAACAACCAATTAACAACCTAAATAAGGTACCTTATCAAAGTTAAAGCTCGGGGTGGTGCCATTGATCAGTCCAGGGCTCGTACTCGCCGTCTGACCAGCATTTTGCATGGGATTCCCCACGAATTTCAACCAAACCAGCTATTCGGCCCCTCGACCCATTTGCGATCACAGCGTTGCATCGTCCTCGACCATCCCAGCCATACTGCCTTCCCGTTCCGATACAACCATTCACCATGGCCGATGTTCGCGCTCTCCTACGACAACAGCGCGCCGCCCGCCGCATAGCGCATCCGCACGCCTCGTACTCGGACGCCGGCAAGCTCGTGTGCGCCGTGTGCAACGAACACGTCCACGAGTTGCTCTGGGACGGCCACCTGAAGAGCACCGGCCACCGACAACGCCTGCAGACCCTACACCAAGACTCAGCGAGAACGGGAGCCAATGGCTATGCCGGGTTCGTGGACGAGACCGCAGACCGAGATGGCCCAGCGGCAGCCCGGCCCAACAAGCGGAAGAAGCTGGCCGACGCAGAAGACGACGACATGGACGGCGACCAAGAACCCGAATCACCCCGAAGTAAACGCAGCAAAACCAACATTCCGTCCCCAGAGCTACCGCACCTCGAGACAGGGACGACACCGGCAAGACAAGACGGCAGCAGCAGCAGCAAGCCAGGAAAGCCGACAACGCCGCCCGTGGAGGGGCGCCGGATCTCGGGCACCCCCGCCGTCAGCTTCGAGATGCAGATCCCATCGCGCCCGGCGACCCCCAGCAGCGGCGGGACACCAATCATCACGACCCCGAAGGCAGCACCGGTCGGCCGGTCACCGCTGATCCCAGACGCGCCGACAATGCCAGAACAACAGGAGTCCGCGGAAGCGCCGTCAGCAGCTAACACGACAACAACAACAACAGCACGGGCAGCAGAAATAAACGATGATGTATGGGCCGCCTTCGAGGCAGATCTGATCCACGGTTCCGCGTCAACGACGAGCAACGCCAAGCCACCAACCGCCGCTACCGCTACCGCTGTCGCTGCACTGGAGAGCGACGCAGTCATCTCGGCGCCAGCCATGAGTGCGGCCGAGCTAGCCGCCAAGTCGGAGGAGGAGGAGAGAGCTCGGCGGCGGGCGCTGGTGGATATCCAGATTGAGGACGAAAAGGAAGACGCGACACGGGCGTTGGAGGACGAGTTTGACGTCATGGAGGAGCTCGAGGCGAGGGCCAGGAGGCTGAGGGAGAGGAGGGAAGCGTTGAGAGTCCAGAGTAATGTTGGGGTTGTCCCTGCGGCGGCGACCGATGGTGAGGGCAAGGGCGTTGCGCCGGGGGGTAAGGAGAACTGGAGTGTTGAAGAGGAGGAAGAGGATGACGAGGACGAGGACGAGGACGACTGGGATGGCTTCAGGTTCCGTGCATAAAATTGTCGGGACAACGCATCCATGGAGTTTCAAGGGTGCCTGGGGTAAAAAGGAGCTGTACCTTACTGGTGGGCGTTACGGTACGTCGTTTGATATGCCAGCGCCTGTGGGTTGCTACAAGCATTTACTCATGATACTCATGTCGTCCCTCGTTTCCTTTCATACCTATCCCCTTTCCCAATCTCCTGTCCGCCGTTAATCCGTTCCCAAAGCCATAAACCAGATGCAGAACCAAACACACAAAGCACAAAAACGCTAACATCCCTACCCATCCACACAACCAAGAACATCAAACACAAATGCAAACACATGCACAATCACCACCTACCCTCACACCACCTCCCCCTTCGCCACCCTCTCCCAGTACCGCCTCAACCTCCACACCCTCCCAACACCAGCCCTCTCCTCCCACCGCCTAACCCCCTCCTCCCTCTTAACCACCTCCCCCTTCCACACATTCCCAACCCACTCCCGCAGCCGGTCCTTGACCCTCTCCCTCTCGACCGCCCTCTTCCTCGCCACCAGCGCCGGCGCCACTACCGCCGCCCCGCCACAGCCGCCCCCTCCTCCTCCTCCCCTATGCTTCTTCGCCTTGGATCCGGAGCAGGGCAGACACTCGGGCGGCAGCACGCACCGCTCGACGAGCGTCTCGGCCGACGGGCGGCGCGCGAGCTGCCGCGCGAGGCGGATCGAGACCAGCTTGCGCGCCAGGCGCCGCGAGGTGAAGGCCGTGTGCGTCAGCACGATGGAGCGGCGGACGAGCTCGGTCCGGGAGGGCCGCGCGGGCGAGGTCAGGAGGGGCGGGAGCAGGGCGCGCGTGTGGCGGAGGCGGGCGTGGTGGAGGTAGGGCGCGACGGAGAGGATGCGTAGGCGGTGGGAGGTCTGTTTTATTTTGGGATTTGGGAGACTTGGTGGTTAGCATTTGCAAAAAGGGGGTGAAAATGGTAGTGAGAATGAGCTCGAGAGGGGGTTTGGCGGTGGGGGAGGTTGCTCGTTTGAGAGGAGGGTACGACTGTTCGTAAGGAGCAAGGGGTGTTTGTAAACACGCGAAGGTTCACAAACCCGTCGAAAGGGGTCAGGAGGTGGAAAGGTGCTTCATGGCAAGGCAGGCAGTCACTGAAGAAGAGCGGGAGGAAAGACTTTCGGACGTACCCGAGAGGTCGCCAACAGATCACACACTTCGAGGAACCCCAGGATGTGGAAGAGCACTTCGTTCGGCAGGTCAAGCAGATGTGTGGGAGTGCCACGCTCCGATGCGGATGCGTCCATGCTGAGCGCGCTTAAGTCTTCGTCAGGGAGACGTGATGCAGAGGGAGTCTGGATCATCGACGAGTTGCACGCGTCTGTCAACAGTCCGAAGGCGGTTGCTGGCGGTTCCGCGGAACTGTCCTCTCCCCACTCGCCTGCCGTGGCTGTACGCGTTTGAGCACCATGACTTCTTGGGATCGGCGACTTCAACCTATCCCCAAGAGCCGAGAGCTCGACGTTTTCGGCCCGGGGACCTGATATTGAAAGCCTCGCCGTCTTGGCGATGAGCTGTACCGCAACCGCTGTGTTCTGATCTGCGCCTTCACCGTCCGTATCTCTGCCCTCGAGCGGTTGCCAGTCCAGCTGTTGCCCGGCTTGCATGGACGATAACGCCATGGCTGGTCGAAAATGATCCGGCGGCGGCGCCATCCTTCTCGAAGTGGCCGCCTGCTTCTGGTCCCACTCTCCTGCGATGATCTGGCAACGCACGCCGTGCCCAGCGCAAGAGAAGTCACCTCGGCTTGCCACTCGGTGAAGTCTGCCCTCTGCGTTGGCACTGCTCTTCAAAGGGCAGCGAGATGATCACTCAAGGCTGGACTCGCGCCACAGCGGTGCATCACCCAGACGTGGCCCGTTTTCCAAGACTCCGTCCAGTCAAGCCTGCGAGCAGTCGCCAACCAAGGAATGTCGGCTTTGGGGACGGCGGGTGCCGCCGTGCATTGCCGGCAAGGCGCGTCGAGCGTGTAGGAAATGGCGGGCGAGGTTGCTCGGCGCGGCTAAGCTGTTTCGCGTCAAGCAAGGCTGCGGTGGGTGGCCGCCGATTTGGCCGCGCAAAAAGACTCAACAGAAAGGCGGTTGGGCGTCGACACGAGCAATGCCTTGCCAGATCGAGGATTGAATAGGGATAGTGCGGGATAGTGATGGTGAGTGACTGGCTCGCTCACGAGTGACAGGCAGAGGTTGTCTCCAAAGGGCTCAGTCTCGCAAATAGAGCCTCAGGAGAGTGTTTTAAACGAGATGTTTCTTTCCGTCACACAGTAAAGAGGGGTTCAGAATATCGACAATCGCACAGCCACCTCAGCTCAAAACAATGGCCGTAGGCAGCAATCGGGAGCATGATGCTTTTCAAGCTGGTGAAGCAGGCACGACGGGAGGGTGTTGTCGACAGATTACGCAAGACGAGACGAGGCAACGACGCGAGGGGGCAATCACGAGACACATGGCGCCTGATCCGGCAGCAGGCACGGAGCGCCAGGAGAGTGTGACTTGAACTCATTCCCATCAAAACAGCCTCTACCGTTTGCAATGATCTGAGCTGTAATCCTGCTCAGAACCTGACCAGGACAGGATTTTTTAATGCGCATTTATTGCACAAAATGCTGTGTAGGAAGTCAACTCCCCTCGGTTCAAGGTGAAGGTGGGGATTTTAGTTACCCGGCTTAGGCCTTGTCTTTGGCCCGGAACTCCTCATTGCACCGTATGGACTCTACTATTGGAACAGTGCTACTGGGTTGAATAACGATGAGCATCGCGGGGTCCACGGATTCCACATGGCAACTGCTTTTCGAGTTTTCCCACAGCGTCACAACAAAATGATCGGCCCAGAATTCACCCCAGGACTCCCGTCGAAACTCGAACTGAAAGTATCAGCTGTGGACGTGGTATTTGAACAACACACGCACTTTTTTTTCTCAATCTCTTCTCGCCCGATATTTAAATCTTGACTCCCGCGCTTCGCGCGACTACGGCCCCACTAGTTTCCCAGCTGGATCGCCTTGCGATGATGCGCGTCTTGCCGCTGCTTGCAGCCCTGCCTGCAGCGTCCAGGGGCATCTGCAGGGGCTCGCAGGACAGAACTCCAGCTGTTTCGCAGCACATTCCTCAGCCCGAACAGATGCGTTTCGTGAGAGTCTCCACGCAGACCTGGGCTGAGCTGCTGCTGCCATGCGCTGCTCGTGCGGGTATGCATTGTAAGGTGCTGCGCTCCAGTCATTCGCATTTCTCTGCTTGAGTACAGGCATGTCACATCCCGCGTCGGTCACCTGCGTCGATTTGGAAGCAACTGACACATTAATATCCCCAGCTATTTCCAGGCACGCACCATGGTTCTCAATTCTCTTATCGTGCACTTAGCCGGTTGATGCCCAAGGTCGCCACTGTTTTTGCGCGCCATGGACCCGGTCAGCTCTCTTTGGCGATTCTGTCGCCGCCAGCGAGTTGTGACGCTGGATCGGCGGGGCTGGTCTCGAGAGCTGCGGCCACGACCGTCTCATCACTTCCAGCGTTGCCTGTTTAGGAACGGGGAACCGATCGCAACCGGCTCGACAAACTCGCTACAAACGCCGGCCTGGAGCCTGACGAGCCGTTCGTCTTGGTGCTGTCGTGTTCATCCCACTCAGGAAGACCTCAGACCCCGTTGAGAACCCGGTTCCGCCAACCACCTCCCGCTCCCACCCTCGACATGCCTTTCGGAGCCACAAGACTTTTACATGGCGAGCCTAGATCAAAGGTGAAAATCTTGGGCCGCCAGTCATTCCAAAACCGCCTTTGACGCGGCTATCCGTTCAAGTCGAAAGGCAACCGGCCGAGGCATGCATGGCGGCTGGCATGGAGTCTCTGCAGGGGTTCCTGCACGGCCAAAGCTATCCGAAACGGGTCGCATCCTCCCACGACGGAACGAACAGATTAACGGTTGAGTTCCGACGGTGGCTTGATGGCGCTGCATATCCAGCAATAACTATCCTCCACGCGAACCCTGTTCTGCCGAAGATCTATCGACGCTCGTGGTCGAGCGTTGCCAGTTGTCTCACCCGCCTCTCAAATCGAGGCCAGCCAATCGAGTCGTCCACCTGGCCCCTTTGAGGCTGTTCCCCAAACACCCTCCCGCGCCCGCCTTCCCGAGATGGCCCTTGTTGCATCCCTGTTTCTGGGCTCTGAGTCGATCGCTTCAGCCCGAGGCCTCGAGCTAATCCACCTCCCCTGTCGGTCGGATCAACGTCATCAGCGTCGCGTTTGATATCCATTTCCATTGCCTACCACTTCAGCTGCGACTCTCATGGAGGTGCAAAAGGACAACGAAGCAAATCGGTGCGTTGTTGATAACGTTACCGCAGACCACCGGCACTAGCGATGCTGATTCAACTACGCACGCCAGTTCATGGCGGCTTGCGTCAACTAGTTGCTGCTTGGCCCGCTTAAACGGACATCAAATCGAGCGCCCTCACAAGACCGATTTGGCGATGCTGCAAGACTCGAGATTCAAGTCCTCCGCTTACCAAACATTGAGTGGCAGTTGGCATCCCATCCTCTTCACTTGCCGAAGAGTCACGGCGTTCCGGGAGCAGCTTTTTTTCGGCGTAGCGGATGAAACTCGAAGCACCAGCCACCACCCCCAAGTAAACAGAGCACGAATGTGCGCTGGGGTGCGATAATGGGAACACCGTCAAAGGGACCGGCCCGCTCCCGCTCCTGGAAATTGGACTTTTTTCGACCTTGCTGATAATAAAAAGAGGGAACAGATCAGCATCCTGAATTTCAACGCCGAACGGGGCAAGGGTGGCTCATCACCATCACTTGCGTCGTGGACGGCCGTGTTTACATCGACCCCTGGTTTTCGCTTACTGACCCACCCGGCCGCCTCAATGGCCGCGGCAACCACATTGATTCATCGGGCTGCTCATCATATCCTTCCGTTGCCGGATTTCAAACCCGCGTCGCAAGCCGTGCTTGTGGCGCAGCGCTCTGGTCTGCCCTTGCCGGTTATCCTCCCTCGACCCGCCCGTTCGCGGCAGATCTCCCGACCTGAACGCGGCCCAGCAACATGTTTCAGTTTCAATCAAAAGATGCGACCGCCTGCTTGCCGGCAAAAAGACACTGGCGACAGCAGCTCCAGCCACCCCGGACCACGGCCGCTCAATGGGTACCCTGGTCGTGCAGCACGCTCTCGGTGGCGAGAAGCTAGAGGACGGTCGGAATACCCGGAAGGTGGTCCGGATATGACGCTGCCTAGCCTGTCAGGCTAGCAGCCTTGCCGGATCTCGGTGACTGTGTGATCATCCCGCTTGGATCACCCCACAGGAAGCAAGGTGAAGTGTAAGTCACCGCCCCCATAGTGGCCCGACCGACAATGTAGGCCGCTCATTCAAGCCTGACCGTTACGGCTCTATTCTTGTTTGCGCCCCAGGCAACTGCAGTCAGCCGCAGCCTTGGTGGAATGCTGACTTTATGGCAGAGCGAGCTTTCGCCCCTGGCGTCCCCAATCCGTGCCGGCCCCGGCCTGTTCCGTTGCGGCCCAGCCACACACAAGAACCCGATTGTACTTGTTCGTTCATCGGGCTTGTCGACGATCACGGCCTGCCTTCCCTGTGATGTACGCACGGCTGTTGCAGAGCCGGTAGCTGGCCGGCCGGCAAGCAGGCCAGGTACTATGTTTGGTGCCCTCACTGGCATGTTCAGTCTTCTGGAGCCATATACTTGTACCATGGACGATGTGGGGACCAGGTGTTCCCTGCACGCATGGAAGGTCGAAGGATGTTCCAGAAGTCACCGAGACAAGCACTAAGCTGCCCCCCAGTTGGTTCGATCGCAGCGCCGGCACACCATCCAACCACGTCCCTCGACACACCACCCTCCGGAGGGGCAAAATACTTAACGGAAACCGGGACGGTTGCTGGCTACTCACGAACCGCCACGTCGCATATGCCGCTCACTAGCCACCCGCCATCAAGGCGAGCGGGTCGCTGTGGAGTTATTCCGGAGCCTCTCTGAGCCCATTTCTGCGAACCACCTCGCGAGTCAGCAGCTGTGTGGGCGGGGCTAGTGCCCTCGAAAGGGAGAGCAGTTCATGTGAGAGAAGGCTCCTGTGAGCGTGTGCTGCTTAACGGTTGCTTGATTGTGTCACTCTGCCAGCAGAAGCGGAGCATGGTCACACCAGAGAGGATCTTTGGACTTCGCCCTGAGATGGCACCCAATGGGTCAAGCCTGCCGTTCAGGCCTTGAAAGCTTCAACTCGTGGGCTGTGTCCTTTCCGTGGGCTGTAGGTCTGCCCAGGGCGGATACCCTCCGGTCCGGCAGCGGCAACAAGCTTTTCACGTCACGCCGGCAATCAACCATTTTTCCATGTCGACAAACCTCCCCCGAAGCCCATTCTGGTATGAGCAAGATACAAAAGGAACGATTCAGCAGAAGAGGCGGGAGAGTTTATATGAGCGGCCGGGTGACAAGGACATGACGCGGGTTCCCCTGCACCTGGCCGGCCATTGTAACTCAGGGCTCCTTTCCGAGTGGCCTCTGCTTGGAGATCCAGTTTGCGAGAGCGAGCGGAATCCAATCAACCCTCAAGTCGGGGGAGTAGGTTGATCAAAATTGCACTTTGTGGCCGGGGAAAGACGTTGCGGCAGTGTCTCCCGAGTCCCATGACACAACCTCAACGCTGACGAGCAAAAGACAGTTGAGAAGACATGCTGAGAGCTTCAATTTTCGCCAGCATGTCGAATCGGCTCAGGAAACGGCAGGCCAAGCCAGAGAATGCCGTCGAACCCGATCAACGCCAAGAGTTGGTTTACACCCATCAGGTCTGGTGGACACCAGGGGAAACAATTAACCACGTCCGCTCCCCACCACTGGCCGTCCACAAATACCTATACAGCCATGAAAGGAGATTTTTCCGTTTCCCTCCTTGCTTGGTGGCGGCCGCATTCTCTGGTCGTTCAAGTGAATGCCCCATCCACCCTCCCCCCTGTATATGCCCGGCCCAAGCTGCGGCCAGATGCTACCGTGTGGTCAGCGAAACAGGCCTGGCCGGGGCACCCGCAAGCTGGGTAGATCCTCGGCGATCCGCAAGAGGGCTAAAGTCTCTGCCGTTAGCTAGCGGGGTTGTGAATGGGGGGGAGGCGATATCGATGAGTACAAAAACCCATGCAATCACCGGTTTGCCATTGGGATCTGATTCGTCCTCGCCAGCCACGGGCCGCAACAACACGACCGGCCTCCCCCAGGGATGAGAGACTGGGGGGCAACGCGTTGTACAAGTACACGCAGGAATTACCGCGTGGGTTGGGGAAAAGGGGGGGGGGAGGGGGGGGGGGGGAGCGCAAGACCGGGAATACCTAGGTACCTACAGAGCTCCCCTCTTCCCCAACCAGCAAGGTAGGGCTGGCACCAAGTCACAGGCCATTGGCACACTGAAGTAAAACAGGCGCGACATGTATGTACTGTCTACCCACCCCTCCTTCCTTGTCTCTGTTCGGTTCATTCCTGTGGCCCAGCCCTGTCAGGACGGACGGACGTCTGAGGTGTCCTCTCTGGATGTACGTACCTGTGATGTAGACGCGGTGGGGAACCCGTTCGTGCGCGTGTGTTTAGTTAACCCCTGGAATAGTGAGCCCCCTTGCAACGACGTGGCTCCTATGGGAGCCGTCCAGCTCGGGATGGGCACGCAGGTGTCGGCCAGGGAAAACGGGGCTAATCTGCCGAGCCAAGGGCGGCATGGCCGCATGTTTACCCCATGTCCCCTTTCCCTTCCCGGGCAGGCACGCTTCGGGGCTCGACGTGTAATTTCTCCCAAGCGTGATGGACCGGCTCGGGATGGACACGCCGGGGGGGACGTCACTGTGGAGGAGACCTCATTCTCGGAGAAGACCAGGGGTATCAATGGCCAGAGGTCCCGGCCGGCTGGGGATGATTGATGGATGCTTGGATGGTGCTTTCTTCACCTTGCCGGTTTTTTATTCTCCCTATTATTCTTCTTCTTCGTTCACACCGCTTTCCTGTGCATGGGACTGTTGTCATATCCTCCTTCCAGTCCCTCACCCTGGGCCGTCGAGGAGTGGAAGGAGACGACGGCACGCCCGAGTATAAGAGCTGTCTGGACCCCTCGCGATCATATGCCCAAGACCGCTCCACCACCTCCTATCGACGGACGCCCAAGCGAAACGCTACTGCCATCACGACCTGACATTGAGATACTACTCCATTGAGAGTACGAACGAGCGTGTACGACAAACGACTTTCACCTCTTCACACGGGCTGCTGAACGACGCTAGTCGCCGAATATCAAACCGCGTCTCTGTGGCGCCAGTGTCTTTTGCTGTACTTATTGTCATCCGCCACTCATCAAGCCTCCCGGTTTCGTACGGGGTGAGTCAAGGGCGTTTGGTTTTGCGCCAGGCAGCTGCTGTGGTACCCAAGGGGCAGCATCACAGACATGGGGGGACAGGCTGCTGACCCAGCATGCATGCTGTTTGATAGGTGCTTTCTGTCGGCCCTTCAACGATACGGTACAACGGTCCGGCATCTTTTCGTTTCCCGCTGCAGTATCGACTCGCGTGGCTCGACCGGGACTGGGCAGTGCAAGAGAAGGGACAAATCGAAGGAGAGGAGAACAGCAACCAGAGAGGGGATCAGAACGGACCAGACGCCACGACTCACCCCCTGATACACACAATAAACCCGACCAAAGACAAATCAACCGAACCAACTCGGACGCACCACACACCACATCAAAGACAGACCCCACCGGGACCACAAGCAGACCAAGACACAAACCGGCAAAAAAAAAAAACCAAAAATGTGCTACTACGACCAGCAACTCTGGCCCTGCGGCTGGTGGAGATGGGGCCAGTTCCGGCAGCAGTGCGAGCGCGAGCACCGCGTGGGTGAGACGTGCGGGCTCAAGCTCATCTTTCAAACGTACGTTCAGCGCGGGCTGTGCCAAAAGTGCGACCAGATGGTCAAGAAACAGCGGCGGGTGCGCAAGATGCGCGATGACGTCGAGCGCTGGCGCCGCGAGGGCAACCGCCGCGCCACCATCGAGAAGACGCGCCGCGACATGGCCGAGCTCGCCGGCCAGATTGACCGCATGTGGCGCGAGCATGAGACGAGGAAGAATTCGACTAATTATTGACACCTTTTTCTTCTCCTGGTTTTTCCTTTTCTGTTTCTTGGTTGGGTTGGGGTTCTGGGGGTCTGTCTAGGTGGCCCTTTTTGATATTGATTCTTCTGGGATGTTTGTTTCTCTTGTTTTCTCTCTTTCTCTTGGTTTGGCTTGGTTTGGCTTGGTTTGACGTGAAGGAAAAGGGTCAGAAAAACGGACGAGGAAGGGTTGGGAAGGGAGGGGGGCGGAAAAAGAGGTGGTGTGAAATCGACGGTGCGAGCCGGGAATCGAGCGGCACAGCACGGCACAAGGGGCAGATGAGGTGGGCAAGAGATGGAGGAGGGGCGGGATCCCTCTCAGTCCTACAAGACAATGGCTCCTGCCGGGCGACCAACCGGGGGGCTGATCGAGATGCTTCCGGAAAGGGGCCACATGAGTGGTCGGGGGGCATGGCTCGAGCCAAGATTTGGGCTGGATAATGAGTCGCAGACGGGAGGGCTGTTGAATGTTTTCCACTTGCATGGTTTCGACTTTTCGTCTTGATATAGGATTAGAGAAAGCGGAGTCATACCCCACGGCAGCTACTTGAAAAGAAGAAGAATCAGGCAGGCAGACTCCCTGGGACTGTGTGTCGGGGTATTTATCAGCTTGACACAAGGAGATGGGGCGGGACCTGGGAAACCGGAATGGGCCAGGGCTGCTTTATTCGCCCTTCTTCTTCTGGTTTCCTGTTTTCATGGATTTCGACGAGTGCGCGTTCTGTTCCTTCTCATCGGTTGGGAGGCTGGGGGGGTTGCCACATCTAATCATGGCCATTGTGTTGGTGTCGGAAAGCAAGGCGAGACTCGGCAAAGGGGCAACGGCACTTATCCTCCAGCGATGGGGTTCTCCCGGAGAGAATGGAGAAGAACGTCAATTTTTGTACAAACAAGAAGCTACGCCAGAAGAAAGCAAAAGAATGATGTCCCCTGCAGGCGCTGGCCACCAGTTCTGCTGCTCTGGTCAGGCGCCTTGATGATGGCTGATTTGGTGAGTCGAGGAGAAGCGGACATGGCCTGATCTAGGCCGCTTCCCTGTCCCATCCATCTTCCCGGTGGCGGCTGCCGGTCTCCAATAACCGTCGGCGAACCTCACGGATCAGCCTGTGAGCGGCCGTCTGTCATGACATGATGGCCGAGAGTGCAGAAGAGCGGGCGTTTGGTTTGTACGCCGAGGGAGGGCGGCAGGTCAGGACTGCATGCCCGCGGAGCGACCCCACTGGTTCCTGTCCCTAGTCATCGGGGTTCATCGGCATGAAGATGACGCGGGATGGATGCGCGAAGAGTCCACCGGCCAAGGGGCTGCAGGCAAAGCGCAGGTTACAGCGAGCGACTGACTCTGTGGTTAACATTGGAGAGGGGGAGGGGGCGAGGCTGCCGAGTCTGCCGTCTGTTCGGGCGTCGTCGTATCATCTGTAGCCGAACCGGGCGAAACGTGCGCATGAACTGAACGAGTGGCGGGCAGCAGAGTGGATGGAACGCACCGATGCAGCATCCCCGTGCCTCGGACGAACCATGACGGGCCAGGAGAGGAAATGATCGAGCTCGTTCGCTTCTGAAGAGGAGAAACAAGGCTCCAGGAGCCTCTGGTCCGCTGGCCTTCGATGCATTCTGCGCGGGTGGCCGGGGAATCCGGGTGCCAACCAAAGCGGACAGCAGGCTGTCACAATCTCGATCCAGGCAGTTGAGCAGTAAGGGATCGCCGATAGATTCTGTGGACTGCTTGGTCGGGCACGCCGCAGCAGCTGCTGACAGGGTCGATAGGCGGTTCACAGCACGTGGGGACCGAGAGAGTTACGGGTCCAGGGAGAGGCAGAGAGGGGTTCGCCAGCGAACCGGCGCAGGGGCCCCAGGTAGGCGTGTGGTCCAGTTTGGTCGTAGTCCATGGGGTGCCCGTGGTGGCTCATGAGCTGGGAGTCGAGGTGGCTTCTGGGCTGGCGTGCGTGGTTTCCTTCGCCTGCTGCATACCCTTCCAGTCCTGGTTCTCCGCCGGGACTTCCAGTTCACTTCCATAGCTCCGCCCTTCAGGCCCCCCGTCCGATCTGTGGCACCCCAAAATCCGCTCCGATAGCCAACTGCAAGGTGCAGGCCGCCAATGGGCCGACCATCCCGCGCGCAGCCTCACAGTGTAATTCGTTCTCGTCCAAGCCGGTGTGGTTGAAGCACAGTGTTTCGAGAAATGTTAACCTCGGCATGATGACAGATGAGCGCTTGCTTGGTTTCGTGGGTGGTGGTGCATGGCCGTATAGAGTCGGTGGAGTGATTTCTCTGCTTGCGTGGAGGTTAGGGGGCGGCGGAAAGGAGACGACGGAACGTGGGAGATATCGCTACGCCAAGCGGTTGCAGGCTGCGACAGAAGCTCGATGACCCGCGAATGAACCATGGGAGCAGGGCAGGACAGGAGGTCTGTTTATACCAAAGGCCCACCTGTGTTGGCACCTCACCACCTCTTGTGCACGTGGCCGTGGTTTTTGGGCGTGTGACCCGCCGCATGCCTCGTTCAGCGCGGCCGGCAAGACAACTCGCAACATCAAAGCGTGATTGGCCGGTCGAAGGATGAAGAAGAGCCAGTTAACAAGACAAAAGGGAACTTCTTGATTGATTTAGACGGTACAGCGGGTGCGGATTGCTCGGCGAACCTCCATATCCAGTGGCCTCCACCATCCATGGGGGCCAAAATGCCCATGCCAGCGCCGTTACCATGCGGATCCAAAAAAAATGAAACAAGGAGATGGCGGCAATTCGCCTCCGTGGGTATCAAGTGTCGTATGCAATGGCCTGTCCTCGCCGCACTACTGCCGCGCCTCGACCAAAGCCTAGGCCCCGCGTTCCTCAGAAGAGGCTGTGTGTAGAAGAGTGGACCCGAGAAAATGGAACGGGGCGTCAGCTGATATAAATCACAGACGCCCCCCTTCTCTACCCTCCAATCGCCCGGCTGACAGGATCGCCGGCCCATCTGATGATGCCGGGTGGTGAGAGCGAGAGCATCTCAGCGCATGGCCGCTGCAGCATCGGCAAAGTTGCCGATCAGGGTGTCGCCGCCGTCGACCTTTATGGGCGCGGTGCCCTGCTGCATCTCGATTGTATCATCGTCCGGGGAGCCCCAATCGACACGGGCGACAGCGGCGAGGTCATCATGCGACGATAGCTTGGAGAGCAGCGTCTGGTACCGAACCGTGGTGGCGTCTTGGCCGGCGTAGACGTAGGGACCGGGAGCGGGCTCGGCAGCCGTGTCTTGGGGCACGATTTCGTAGATGTCGACCATGGCACTGTGGGTATCTGAATCAGCCACGCGTCGTCCCAGCGCCATGGAACCGGGAGGGGGGAGGAGAGGAGGAGGGGAGAGGGGGGTGTTGGGTTTGGGCGGAGCGGGAGGGGGAGCGCGGGAGGGGTGGACATACTCTGACGTGCGCGCCACCACCCTTTGCAGAGCCTCAATCTCTCTTTGAACTTCCTGCGGGTCCTCCTGGCTCATCATGTGCTGCTGGTCGAAGCTGCCGTAGTGCAGGCTGTTGGGGTCGTCGAAGAGATGCTGGGCTTCGTCGTCCTAGAAGAAGGGCACTGTCGGCTTGAGCATTCGGGGGAGCATCGATTGGCATCACGCACCTCTTCAAACTCATCCCGCCGGCGGTTGCCGAAGCAAGAAGAGCAGTTTCCCATGACGCCGTGTAATCTGGGTTCCCCCGAGCGAGGCTAATTAATGGCAAAGAAAGAATGTGACGACAAGGCGCCAAAAGCAAAGAATGCGCCAGAAGTCACAGAAAGTAAGTTCCCTCGCAGGGAAAGCTAGCGAGGTCGGTTCATAAGGAGGGAATGCTCAATGGGAGGAAATGAGCAGCCCAGAATCATGCCGATGGATATTGTGATGTCGCCTCGGCGGTTGTTGTCGCATTCTATTGAAGTGCGAGGAATGGTCCCTGGCGATTTTCGACCTCTCCCTTGTTTCCTCGGCGGCAGGGGTCTGCGGATGAATGGGCAGGAACCAAGCTCGGGCCACACGCGAAGGGATCACAGCTGGTCCGTGCGGCATGGTTTGTGGAGTCGTGGACCTTGAGGGCTTAGGCCATCCCACTTCCCAGTGCTCACCCAGTGGCACCTTTCTTTCTTTTGGAGCACCAATGCATCATCGTGGATCGAAAGATACAGAGACTGCTCAATGGAGATACTCGGCTTTCAAAAAGCCTTTACCTACGGAACGAAAGCAGCTGCTTTGCGCCCTCGTCACACTTGAAGAGTGAAATGGATGAAAGCCTCGAAGTCCCCCAATTCAGGGCATGGCCGCAATGAAAAGAGCACCAAGACACGCGCGACGCAAAAGTGACGAGCTTTGAGGATCGATGATCGATGAGCTTCAACATGGCCGGACCGCTCGAGGCTTCACACTCACCAACGCCAAGCAGCTGTCCCAATTACCGACTTCTGCAGGACCGCAAACAACACACGTGCTGGCCAATCTCAAGGAACACTCTCCGGTGATCGTGTACGCCACCCGATCAGATCGACAGCCATGCACCAACCCCAGATACCCCCGGCGCTCGTCACTTCGACGAGCTAACATCACGATCAACATGGCTGACGAAAAGTGCCGGCCGGGGCCCAAATGGCTCATGCTTATCTACCAGTGCTCTGCCCCGAATCCCGATCGAGGGGTCGCCGTTCCATCTCGCCCTCTGCCGCGCCTTTGTAGTCCGGAAGACATCCCCTCGCTGCGCTCGGCAGCCGCGCAACGATGATGGTCGGCACAACGCTCTTGGGAACCCCGGGCTCAGTGGCTCCAGCAGCGGTCTTCTTTCGACCGGCTTGGCCCGCTGTCTCTGGCCATGTCAACTGGACTCCGCTTTGGAATCGTCAATCGGGGAGAAACGCGTGTGCGGACGGCGAAACGACATGCCCACAGGCAGGATGGTGCTGTAAGTCGAGTTTGCTCACCAAGACAGCGGCTGCAACAATTATCGGCCCGCATCGCTGACCCTCCCTGTCCCTTCCAGGCGGCGCTGAAGAGGTATGCAATTCCGTCGGCGGGTCCTTCTTTTGCTGTCCCGAAGGCGCAGGCTCCGTTGGGTGCATTCGGGCGTGCGCTGCTGGTGACTTCCAATGCGGTTCCGTCTGCTGTGCAGACGGACAAACATGCATGGGCGGTGACACGCTGTCGCCGTATTGCGTCAACCAGGGCTCGACAGGTGCGGTGGCTCGGTTGACTTCTGCTTTCTTACAGACGACCACGATATCGTCAACGTCTCCTTCCTTTCCGACCAGCAGTATGCCAGCCTCGGCGAGCATTAATGCGACACCATCCCCCACATCAACCCTCGCGGACGCTCACACTACCGCCACCGCAACTCTCTCCGAGGCCGTAACCGCATCAGCCGCGCCGCAACACGGCCTTTCCCGCGCAGCGCAAATCTCAATCGGCGTCATCGTCCCCGTGGTTGTCGTCTTCCTTGTCGGCGCGCTCTGGTTCTTCATCTCCCGCCGCCGAGGCGTGGGCCTTGCCCGTGGACACCGCAGGGGAGAAGCAGTTACCAGCTCCGGGGATGCGCAGGTGGACGACAAGGTTTGGTTGGACGGGGCCGCGGGGCCATCCCGATCGCTGCACGGGAGGTACATGCTGAAGTCCAATGCCGGGCCCAGGAGGGTGGGTCAGGGAGAGGGGTACGAGACGAAGGATCCGCGAGAGCTCGAGGATGCAGGGGTTCATGGACAGGACGCGACAGACTCTGGGTCTGGTGGCCGTGCGTCGCCTCATCCTGGGACTCCGGTCATTGTGTAGGTTGCTTGAGAGGGAGGGGCAGTTGTTTGTAACGAAGGCGCTTTCGTGAGTCCAACACAAGACCAAACTTTGGTGGTGGCATGACACTGATCACTAAAACTCTTCAGTCGGCAGTATCATGAGGCCGCTTGCACCCACCGGCCGAAGGCAATCGTTCATTGTTGTCGCAAAAACAACTTTGAACATTTCATCGGTGTGACTCGTTCGAGAGCCTGCAGTTGTGTTGGAGGGGGGGGGGGGGGGGGGGGTTAGGGTTAACAACAGCGGTCAATGACTCGATCCATTTGCGCCCCCCTTTTTTTACCGCCGTTTGTCTTTGTCGGTCCCAGCAAAACCAACGCTACAATCAAACGCAAGCACAAGTGTCACGACACGCCCGGGACCCCCTGACCGAGGACGCAACAGCTGCTTGCACTGTGGCGACGGCGGCTGACGGCGCTTGTGCCCTGCCAGGCCAACATCAACTCCGCTCCTTCAAATTGAGGACGACGGCTTCCATTAGCTTCCTCAGCTGGCAGTCAGACGTCGCCGGTTTGACTCACGCACGCCGACCGAGTCGTCGCATTTGCATCCGCACCCAAACCAACAGGCATCTATCATGGGATATAAGAAATAGGGATAGAACAGCACCGGCTGTGTTTTCTTCCACTTCCTTTTCATCCCGCTTGGTCTTACTCGTTTGAGCAGCCATCCCACTCCCGAGGCGGAAGCGCTCTCCTACTTCCAAACATGGCAGCCACACAACATGAGACGTACGATCTCTTGATCGTCACCGACGCCACTGCCTCCATGGGAAACTTTCTTTACTCGCTCGCCAAATCAATCCATGACATCATCCGCATCACAGCCATCACACATGCTTTCTCCAGGATCGGCGTCCTGGCCTACCGAGACTACGACGTTCGAAGGGGCAAGGTGACCTTGTGGTCGGGGTGGCACAGCCGCAATGGCAAGTTCGACATCTCCCAGGAGCAACTCCTTGCCTTTGCCCAGAGTCTCACGACTGAGGGCGGCTACTCCTGGCCCGAGGCGACCAAGACCGGTCTGGCCCTCGCCTACCACCACATGCGCCGAGAAGCCAAAACCATCATCTTGCTGTACGCCGACGCCCCGCCGCACACCGAGCTGCAGGGCTACGAGTGGGGTCAAGAACGGAGAGCGCTCTCCAAGCCCAAGTCCTATGGCGACACCGGCCATCTTTTTGCCGACTGGGTTTCGGCCGCTGGCACCCTGGCCAGCGGCGAGAAGCAGGCTCAGGTGTTCTGCATCGTCTCGTCCAACCACTCTTCGGACCATGCCCTCAAGCCAATGTACACTTTCCTGTCCACGCGCACCGGAGGCGCCTGCGTCCTCTTCCCCCAGAAGCCGAGCTCCAACACCATCTCCAAGGTGACCATTGCCCTCCTCCTCGCCTGGATGGGCGCAGGCAAGCAGGGCGCTCATCAAGACGCCGCCAAGATTGTCACGCAACTCAGATTCGAGGATGACAGCGGCGTCGGCCAGCTAGCATCGGAAGAAGACGACAATGCCATCCGCTACCTGCCCGTGTCTCGCAAGCCCCACGACAGGGAGACGCTGAACAACTCCATCATGCGTTCCCCGCTGTCGCTCAAAACCTTGGCCCAGGTCATCCCGCGCCGCGAGCACCCTGTCATGGACTTTGCCGCCCGGTACAAGGTCGACCCCGAGTATCAGGGCATCGTCGTCGACCAGCTGACCGAGATCATCGAGTCTGACGTGTCCGCCATCGCCCTCAACCCCGTCTTTGGCACGCTGTGGCGCACCGTCTGCAACGACCGGGCGAACCCTGCCCGCGACAGGCTGATCACCCGGTTCGGCCTGCAGGTGGACCGGGAGGAGAACGGCGAAAAGAAGGAACGGCTGAAGGCCTGGCTGGAGGAATCATATGACTGGGCCGGGGAGATTGTCAACACCATCAAGGCTGTGCCCGAGGCGGCCCGCTATCCCTGTGTCTTCCTCGACCCCACGGTGCGCTTCTTGCCAGCCGAGAACGACGAGGACGAGGTAAACAGCTCGGCCAAGTTTACCCGCGCCGAATTGCTCGAGATCGGGCGGTCCTGCGACTACCGCATCCTGCGGCGCCTCGGCCGGATCCTCACTCGCCTAACGTATGTGGGCTCCAAAGAGGAACTTCCTGCCCATGTCAGGGACGTCCCGGAGCATGAAGTGGCCAAGATTCCCATGGCTCTGGCGAAGTCCGAGCATCAGCGGAAGTTCTGGAAGATCCTCTTGCACACCGTGCTGCCTGGGACTATGCTGGCAGCGCGCCCCGCGGCCGTGTTAGCCGCCCTCAGCGTGCGCATGGGAATTAAACCTCTGGAGGAAGTTGCCTACATGGAGCTCGTGGCCTGGCGAGACAAATGGAACACGCTCGACATACCCGAGACATGGAACACCAACTGCCTCAGTCTGCTTCTCGAGGCCGACAAGAAGCACCAGCAGGCAACGGCAGACGCACAACCGGGCCAGACGCTGTTGAAGGCCGAGGACCGCAGCCTGTTCGAGACGCTTGTCAGCTACAGGCTGCTGGAGATGAACCTCGATACGACACTCGAGGCAAAGCTCGGCTGGACCCCAGACAAGAACAAGATCCCCGTGGGGCCGCTGGTGGTCTGTAAGAGCTGCCAGTTCCCTCGGTCCGTCACCATCATGGCCGACGACGGCGTGTGCGGCATGTGCGTGGCGCCTTGCGAGTGCGAGAACAAGGAGACGCACGACGGCCACCTTGGCGCCTGCGTGTCCAGGAAGGACGAGAGCACCACGCTGGCAGCATGGGTCGAGTGCTCCATGACCGACTGCCGCGCGCAGTACGTCGTCTACCACACAGGCAAGCTCAACGTGCGCCCAAAGTGCCACTACTGCCGGCAAAAGGGGCGTGTCTCGGCGTCCCACCCCCACTACGCCGCCCTGACCACGGCGCCGTGCGTCACCTGCACAACCTGCGCCAACCGCATCCTCTGGCCGCAGGTCTACCGCCCGTCCGCCTTTGACCCCTCCACCTTCAGCTGCCCGGCCTGCAGCACCAACACCCACACCACTATCATCACCGTCTCAACCACAGCTTGCTCCCTCTCCCTCGAAAACGGCACCGCCTTCCTCCTCTACAACGAGGACGGCGCCATCCCAGCCCCCTTCACCAACCGCTCCCTCTACCACACCATCTCCACCGCCTCGGTCCCCCCCTCAACCTTCGCCTGCAAAGTCACCATCCTCCCCTCCCTCTCCAACCCCACCCCCACCGGCCACCACCAAGAAGTCCTCACCATAAAGGGCAAACCCCTCCACAACACCCCCTCCCTCCTCACCTCCCTATCCTCCTGGATCTCCTCCCGCCGCGTGCAGTCCGGAACCTGCAGCCTCTGCTTCACCCCATCCCGCAAACAGCACCTCATCCTCGCCTGCGGCGGGCGCAGGGGTTGCGCCCAACCTATCTGCGCCGACTGCGCCCGGGGGTGGTACGGCCTGAACAGGCCGGGTGCCGTCATCAACATCGCCGCGCTGAGCTGTCCGTTTTGCCGTCGCATGCCTACGACAAAAGTCGCTGCCCTGCCTGACGGGTTGAGGTATCTGGGCGGGCTGAGGGATGCGGTGCGGGAGGCGGGGGAGTGGGTGTATGCCTGGTGCGCGGGCGGGTGTGGCGCCGCGGGGAGGGTTGTGGAGAGGGTGTGTGCGAGGGGAGTGCCCGAGGTGGGGGAGGGGGGGTGGCGGTGTGAGGGGTGTGTGGAGGCGGAGAGGCGGAGGGCGGGGGTGAATGAAGGTGAAGGTGGGGGGTTGTTGGTGGTAAAGATGTGTCCTGCCTGCGGGGTTGCGACGGAGAAGACGGTCGGGTGCGATCATATCAGCTGCGTGTGTGGGAAGCATTGGTGTTTCAACTGCGGGGAGATGGTGGCGGATACGGCCGGGGAGGTGTATTCGCACATGTCGCGGGTGCATCGGACGTGGTTTGCGGATGGCGGAGACGAGTTTGGGGATTATGATGATGATTATGAGACGGATGAGGAGTGATGGGATGGAGTCAGGGCGTGTCTACAATTCTTCAAGATGAAGCGAACCGTGCAATTCAAGGTCAATCAAGCCCACCACAAAACTGCCATCTTGGCCGAATGGTGCAAACACATTTCCCGTAAGCCTTGACCAGGAAACTCTTCTTCCTAGTAACCTCCTAAGAGCCTGACGCTCGTGATCCATACAATATGTACAATACTTACAGAAGCTGGTCCCACACAACGCCGACGGTGTCTCCCAAATCTGAAGAGCTAGACAGCTGCTCCAAATGATACAAGTAGGTAGCAACAGCAGTGCAAAGGAAGCACAGAGAACCGCCGCCAAGTCCTCCCATCGAAATGAAGACCCGAGCCCAACACAAGCAGCGTCCGCCCGCTTTACATCTCTTAGCAACTAAACTGGAAAACACCGCTGTCCCTTCCCAAGAAGGAGGAAACCAAGAGCAAAAGACGAAACATGAGGAGGAACAAGAAAAAAAAAAGAAAAGACAAGCGAAAAAGGACAAGGAAAACAAAAGCCCCAACCCCAACCGTACCAACTACACGCTCCCACAATCAACTTCGTCCTCTCCCGGCCCCGAAGACCTCAGACTGATGTTGAGCACCTCCCAAGTCAAATTCTCAAACGCATCCTCCTCCGAATCCGAGTCCCGTTCAGCAGATGAGCCAGGACTTGAGTGAGATCCAATATCAACCTCTTCCCAAGCCACCCTATTCGCCTCATTTTCATTTGAGTACTCGGATCCAGAGTCGACGACATTCCGAGCCGGCCCCTCCATCCCCACACTCACGCCAGAGCCCTCCTCCATCCCCCGCTCTCCCTCTTCCTCCGTTGACGAAGAGAGATCAGAGCCCACAAGAACCCAACCCTGCTCATCCACCACTTCACAACCACCTTCTTCTCCAGAATCTTCTCCATCCGTCAAGCGATCGAGATCGAAACCCACAAGTTCAAAATTCCCAAAATCCCAAAACACATCCTCCTCCTTGTCCCCCTCGTAAGACGAAGTGGAAAAAGGATCAGAAGGGACCACCTCATCATCATCATCATCCAGCTCGCTCGGCGTGATACTGTAACGTAGCAGAGACGGGACTCGAGGGCTGTACTGGTGTCTGTACTCGGGGCTGTCGGGAGGCGAGACGGGGGGAGTACACCGGGATGGAGGACGACGAGATGGGCGGGGTAAGACTGGGTGCTTTATACGTGAAAGTGAAGACTTTGGTTTTGTTGTAGCTGCTGAGCGAGCTTGGGAGACGATGGGGGAAAATTGGACAGGGGCTGGGGGTGTGGTGGAGGTCTGCTCCCGGCGTGCTGATTCGTCTGGTTTGGGAACGGATGGAGTTGGGTTGCAGCTCGAGGATGGTTTCAAGACCGATTGTAGTTCTTCTATAGGCGCTGAGCGAGACGTGGACGGGATTGGTCTCGGGATTGGTCGGGCAGCTTGCGGTCGGTCTTCAAGCGGTGGGAGAGCGGATGCCACTGAAGTTGAAAGAGCTGGTGAAGCAGGCGACGTAGATGGAGGCTGACTCTTGCTAGCTGGGATGGCTGCGATGCTTGCATCATGAACGGCAGACGAGACACCGGTCGGGAGGGTTTCGCTAGTAGGGCGTTCCCGTCGCAAGGCAGCGAATCCGCTTTCATCATCTCCATCCCGTTGACCGGCCCTCTACGCCGGCGGGACCCCAAAATCTGGCGTTGCCTGCGGTGGGATGGGCGGGGGAGGTATGGGCGTCTGCCTTGGTGGTCCGGTCGCAGCGGCCGGAGGAATCGGAGGCGGCGGGATAGGAGTATTGCGTACAGCAGGCGGTTGATGTGGCGGTTGATGCTGCTGCGGTTGATGCTGGGGCTGAGGGTGCGGCGGCACGTGCTGGGGCTGAGTGCGGTTCTGTTGATGAGTGAGCGATGGCGGCGGCGCTTGAGCCTGGGGTGCAGGCTGAGGTTGCGACGGCTGCCTCTGCTGCTGTCCCTCCTTCTCCAGAACGAGGCTGAGATGCGGCAGGTCGTCCTTTGTCCTTGGATCTCTTTCATAGAAGTTTCTGATCACTTCCCACTCCCTACGTGACATCTTATGCGCCTGCGGTAAGAGGAATGATACCGTCGGGCTAGTGATGAGATGGCCAAGTACCTCACGGGCGATAGCTTCGCCCTGCCGCTGCAACTCATCCTCGGCTGACGGCTGGCTCGCGGCCTGCGAAGTCGGGGCCAACGGCGGCTGAGGTTGTGGCACCAGACCGCTCATCCTTGGCGACGGATATTGCGGGAACGGACCCTGCGGGGAAGTTGGCGAAAATGCGGGTGCTGAGATTGACGGCCTGCCCGCAACCGGGAAACCTCCCTGAGGGGGGGTTGGAGTCCCAGGTGACGGCATAGGACCGGACCCCTGGGCGACGGCCTGATGCATCCTCAGGGAGTGATTGGGATCCGTTGTGCCGTGGATACGCTGGATGGTTTCGGGGTCGTTGCGATAGACAATAACGCAGAGCAACATCGGCTCGTGCCTCGTATCAGGAATGAAGTTGTCCGCCAAGTTCATCATGAACTCGGGTAGATTGCCGGTGCCGGCCGGCACGGGGACGAGATAGGTATCGCGGACGTTGGCAACTCCCTTGTCTCCCACAACTCCGTATCTCTTCTTGGAGACAAAGTAGTCAATCAGCTTCTGCATGGATGACTTGGCTGGCGGCGTGGTCGGTTCGAGGCTGACAACCACAACATCGGTCGGCAAACTATACCGCAGTCCGCACAGGTAAACAATGGCTTGCTGCTCGTCGATGCGTCCGCAGACCGTCAGGCTCCGAGGAAGGAGCTTATCCCAGGGCAGGCCAATGGTTTCGCACAGGTTGGCACCGCCCATATGCTTGGCGGCGACTTGGACTTCGGCGATAGTATTCATGAAGATGTTCCCTCGCCAAACCACGTCTGGATCGTTCTCCTCCTTGGGTGAGTAGGGAGGAGACTGTGTGCCGTCATCGTCCAAGAGGCGATCCACATCGGGGTCGACTCCAGGCCCGCCGGCTGGCGCGGCAGCAAATGAAGCACGCGGCTGGCCTTGAGGAAGCATCGGGGACCTCACGCTCGAGAACACCTTGTTGAGGTCGAAGTCAGCTCTGGCGGGAGAGTTTTGCGTGTCCACAACGAGACCGGCGTTGGAAGGCCGGTGTCCGGCTTGAGGTGGGAGTTGCGGCGCCTCCCTGGGCTCCTTCTTTGGCGCGCTTGGCCGCCCGACTGGAGCAGACGGCACTTCCTCGCTGGTAATGAGGCTGTCGTCACCAATAATCTCATCCCCTTTATGAGTCCGGCGAACACGAGGGACGTCCTCGGTAATCTTAATAGCCTGCTTGTCTGCCCTTGCACGCATCTCGGCGGTTTCTTTCTGCAGTTCCTTCGAAGCCAGTTCCTCAGTCGACATGGAAGCAAGCATCGGGGGAGTCAGGGTTCGGTCGAGAAGCCGGATGGTGAGCTCAGCGTTGCTCTTTATGTTGAAGGCCAGTGTCCGGACCTGACTGGCATATGATGCAACGTTGGCGTGAGTGTCATGCACGGCGCGCTCAAGCTGCAAGGCGAACCGCTCCACACGATCAGCGACGGACATGCCGTCATGGGGGATGGCGCCGTTCTTCTCAGCGGTCCCAATTGATGCGGCCAACGACTTTGACAATAGCTTTGCCGGGCCTTGGCGTGCGTCTGGCAGACCGGTGATCTTGTCAGGAATATCCGCGGGGGGTGAGTAACTCGGCACATGAACGGACTGGGTCTCGTTGACTTTGCGTATCTTCTGCAACAGCGCCGAAGTCAGCGCGTGATTAGTTGGGTAAGCCAAAGTCAAAACGGAGCCAGATGTCTGTCTTACCTTACTTTCCTTCTCCTGCGGGACCTCGCCGTTCTTGCGCTTCATACCAACCGCCCTGGCGTCCTTCTTGGACTCGGGAGGGGGCGGCGGAGACTGCTTCGACTTTTGAGAGGCATCCTCCCTGAGATCGCTCGTCCGCTTCTTGCCCTTCTTGGGGCCCTTCTTCTTCTTCTCGGTCTTCTCCTCGTACGCCCTGCGGCGGGCCTCCCACGGCCTCTCGCCATGCGCAATGCCGGCCAGCAGCTCCTTGTGGTTCTCGGGCCGGCATAGTTCGCAGAAGTACTCCTTGGGAAGGTCCTCGGTGTACTGGCTCATGCCCATGCAGATATTGTGCTGCCAGGCGCCGCACTGGTCGCATGCGATCCATGGCTCGCCCGAGTCTTCATCTTGTTCTGTCGCGCCGCAGACGCAGCGAATGATCTCCTCCTCGGGTTCCTCGGGTTCGGGTGCCGCCTTCTTGCCCTTCTTGGTGCCGCGACGTTTCGGGACCTCGATGGCCTGGTCGAGCTGCTCCAACGCCTTGTGCTGGCCCTTGGTGGCTCTGGCGGAGCGACGGGTCTCTGGCTCTGCTGGTAGTTTGCTGGTTAGCTGGTGCCCACGACGGCTGCGAAGGAGTGGCGGCATTGCGCTAGCTTGCTGTCGACGCAGTCGGCGCTCGTGTGGGATAGGATTGGGAGGGTTTCGCGGAGAGAGCGTCGACGCTCTTTGGTGGTGCTTACCAGACATTGTCGCATCAAGATGGGACCAAACAAAGGCTGCTTGACTGCGCGGGTGCCGGATACCGGTTTGTCCTCCCTTGTGCTGCGGGTATCTACTGCGGATTCCTCAGAGCATGCGTGACAGTCGCACGCAGTCACTTGGTAGGACGTTTACGCTTGCATAAGATAGGTAGAAACTAAACAATAGGACTGGACCCTGCAGTATGCACTCAAGGACGGGACGACAGTTCCCCAGAGGTATATGCAGAAATCCCGCCGCCTGTTTTCCCCAGCTCTTTCCGTCTTGCGTGCGCCAAACAGACTGTTGTCGAAATGATGCGGGCAGGAACAAGAGGGTGCGGGTGCGGGTGTCGGCGTCGTGGGGAGCTCTGGGCCCAAGCTTCAGTCCCGGGCGCGGCGAGGGTGGCGCGTGCCGCTGCCGCTAGAGAATTGATCGCGCAACCTGCAGGCCACGAGGCTGGAACTCGGCGTTTCGCGGAGGGGGTTGTGTTGACACAGCAGTCTTGGTTTGTGACCGGAAATTGCAGATCTGAGTGGTTCCCTTGGTGGTGTTTCGCGTTGCAATGTTGCCGGTAGGAGGTTGGAAAGAGGAGTTTGCCGACCGGGAAGCTCGCGATCTCAAGGCAAAGCGAGATAAGATAACGGGATTGGGGTCCGTGCTTTGGGGCCCCACTAAAACGGCAAGGCAGCGAGCAGCTACGCGTGCTGCGGATAGCAGCGCTTGCCTGGAGCTCCAACACCCGACAGAGCTGCAGCATCAATCAGCCTTCCGCCTGTTGCCGCATCTCCAGACGACCCATTCGGTTCCGCTCAACTTAAACCAGCAAACCTGAAGCCTGCGATACAGCAGGTCCCTCGTCAACCTTTCGCAACCTCCTGATTCCACCGCTCGTTTCCGAAATCCAGTCAGAACAATGTCGAGACGGTACGATTCTCGGGTATGTTGGTCGTTGTCCCAACTCCATTGAAGCCAAATGGGTGCACCATGGAGACTCGAGGTGGGCGCTGAAGCTTACCCATCTCGCAGACAACCATCTTCTCGCCCGACGGTCGCCTTTACCAGGTCGAATATGCGCTAGAAGCCATCTCGCACGCCGGCACTGCCATCGGCATCCTGGCCAAGGATGGCATCGTCCTCGCCGCGGAACGCAAGGTCACATCCAAGCTGCTTGAGCAGGACACATCAGCCGAGAAGCTCTACATTCTCAATGAGTAAGGACAGCCGGGGAGGGTGTGAGCGAGATTATTCAATGGGGTGTCGCTGACCTGGCCGCAGCAACATGATTTGCGCCGTCGCAGGCATGACGGCCGATGCCAACATCCTCATCAACTACGCCCGGCAAGCCGCCCAGCGGTACCTGCTGACGTACAACGAAGACATTCCCTGCGAGCAGCTGGTGCGCCGGCTCTGCGACCTCAAGCAAGGCTACACACAACACGGCGGTCTGCGGCCGTTTGGCGTCTCGTTCATCTACGCCGGCTGGGACCCGCAGCGCCAGTTCCAGCTGTACCTCAGTAACCCCTCGGGCAACTACGGCGGGTGGAAGGCGACGAGTTCGGGCGCCAACCATGCGAGTGCCCAGAGCTTGCTGAAGCAGGACTACAAGGAGGACTGCACGCTGAAGGAGGCGTGCGGCATGGCGGTCAAGGTGCTGAGCAAGACGATGGACTCGACCAAGCTGAGCAGCGAGAAGAGTGAGTGGGCAGCCGTATACATAAAATCTATGGGGCAACAGCTAACAGGGAAGCAGTCGAGTTTGCGACGGTGGGCCAGACCAAGGACGGCAAGATTTACCATAAGCTATGGAGCGCGGAAGAGATCAACCAGTTATTGAAGGAGCACGACTTGGCCAAGGATGAGACAGCCGAGGAAAAGTAGGGCAGCAGATGATAGATGACGATAAACACGGAAGTGGGCTTCTTGCGAGCTATGTGTGTAACCAGCAGAGGCGGCCTATGTGTATTGTACACCTTGCAGCACCGGTGCTGTGTGTCGGCATCCCAACGCCGCAGATGATGCAAATTCAACCAGACAGTCTCCAGTCCCTCAAACACTTTGTCTACACTTACCTCGAACAATCCCCACGTACCGAATCAATCGACCTACAAGAACAAGCAACGTCAGCGATCATTTCGCCTCTCACTGTTAAGCACACTCATCTGAAAACCCACATTCGACCCCTCCCCCTCCTCCAGATCCCTCACCCTCCCATAATACCCCTCCCCGCCTGCCTCGGCCCCCGGCGGCCCGGCATACGGCTCGTCGCACCTCCCACTCCCCAGCCGCGGCCAGTACCGCCGATAACTCCAGTACGCCACCGTCCACCCCAGCAACCCGCCCACACTCACGTCCCACACGTCGTGCCTGTAGTCCTGGCACCGGCTCATGGCAATCATGGCGGCGCCGAGCAGCGGCGCGCCGCACAGCAGCGCCCGCACCAGGTCGCCGCGCACCACCTTCTCCACCAGCTGGTCCGGGTGGCCACCAGATAGCGGCGATAAAGAGTGCGCAAACACGCGCAGCTGGCCCGCTAAAAACAGGCTCGTGTACCCCAGCCCGGCAAAGGAGAAGGAGCTGTGGCCCGAGGGAAAGGAGCGCCAGCCGTCGTGCAGCGTGTGGTGTTCTGTCTTGGCATCGCGCGTGCACACGGATATGGTGACGAGCACGTCGCGCGGCGTGCCGGGCTCGGGGACGCAGCGCGCGAGGAGGTCGGGCCGGGGGCGGCCGGCCGTGTTCTTGATGATGTCGGTCAGGAGGGAGGTGAGGATGAGGGAGATGGCGAGGCCGAGGAGGGCGACGTGGTGTTTGTGGCGCGGGGCGCGGGTGAAGAGGTTGGTGGAGACTAGGGTGAGGAGGGGGAGGAAGAGGGCGTAGAGGAAGTTGTGTGCTTTGCGGGTTGAGATCGTTAGAAGTTGGACAACCAGGAGGATGGGAGGGAAGGGAGAGAGGACAGCCTTACCGAGGGGGACGCGCTCTTTCTCGGCGTGGGGAAAGGCGATGCGCAGGTCGCTGACGGAGAACATGCGGTGGAATGGCTCGACGGTGAATTGGACCTGGACCTCTCGTTAGCTCGCCGACCTCAGCCACCTCACATAGAGATATCTTGGGAAATCCTCCATACAATAAAATATCCGACTAGAAGCAGGACAAAACCAACGTAGTCGGCGGCATAGGTTCTCTGCAAGGACTAGAGTTAGCCCATCACCTCATCCACCCCCGGAAGCTCCCAAGCGGCGACTGGCCACCAACCTGCCAGAACGTCGACAACGACCCCAAGATTCCGCCGCCTCGGGGCGGTACAGCCGAATTGGAATTGGCCCTCGGAGGCGCCATGGCAATCAGTCACCGCCGTCGAAATCCCTTGAACAAGGCCCGCAGCATTGAGATGACACAACGCAAGCGTGGTGTAACTCTGACAAGACAGAGGAAGGAAGGAAGTGTGGCGAGACGGTGACGATTTGGAGCCCCCAAGGCTGAGCGTTGCCGGGAGCAAATACCCTGCCTCTTGGCTTGCAAGGCTGCAGGGGGATGACGTCTTGGCGTTGCTGGGATCGGTAGGTTGCGATTCAAAGCACTTCAAGTTGCGCGCTGTGAACATGTCCGTTTTACCCGGGCTCGACAAGACAATAGATATGGAAGAGCAAAAACATCTTCCCATCACTTGGTAGATGGGTAGTCCGAAGTCCATTATTTCTTAGACTGGAGTCTCGGATGCTTTGAATGTGACCTCAGAACAATTGTCACTGGGATTAATGCTCCAACACTCGCCGAAAATATCAAGAGTCGTGAAAATATCAAGAGTCGTGGCTTCATTAAGTACTGACTGGGATAACATGGCAAACGCTAGTTCAGAGCTTGATACCTAGACGGTGCACAGTGACAACTCCTGCCCTGGCTCGTCCTCCCCAGCCGTTGACATCCTACCATGCCGAATGCTTGGCCGTCCCGCATACCACACGCCGATAATCGGAGAAAGTACGAGGTTGAAAAGAAAAGGGGAAAATGCCCACATCATAACGCTATGTACGGCCTCTCAAAGATATACCCGTGTTGCCTCGCCCTGCCTGCGCACTCCTCGTTCCTCCGCTAACCGCTCCAATCATGAAGATGACGATAGGGTGTAAACACCGAATGCTGGCCGCCATCATGGCTCTGCTGTTGGGCTTCGTTCTCCCGTGCTCCCTTTTCCCAGATCATGCCCTCTCGTGATAGCCCATGTAGTCCCTAAGATAGTCGTGTCTGTCTAGGATGTCGGATTCGAGTCCAGAAAACAGGTCGAGACCCAGTCTGTGCCCTAACCTGCAGCCAAAACCAACTCCAAAACCAACTAAGATTCCTCGGCAATCAACCGCTGCACCTCCGCCTCATTCAGCAGCTTTCGCCTGCCCAGCTCCTCGGGCGGCCTGCCGTCTCGGACGGCTCCAAAGTCGAGAATCTGCGGGGTCTTGTTAGCGACGTCCCTACTCCAGTACACCACCGTCACAGCAGCTTACCTCGACATATGTCAGATTGTCCCTCTGCACCGCCGCCACACACCTCCGGTCGTCAAACTTGACCTGCCACACGCCACTCAGGTCGGTGAGGAGATCTCGGACGCAGTCCCCCGTCTTCACGTCCCACATCTTGACCGTCTTCTCGCTCCCCGATATGACCTTCCACCCGTCGTGTTGGAAGCAGGTAATGGCCCCCGTGTGTGCCTCGAGCACCTTCTTGCACTTGCCTGACTGCGGATCCCAGATCCTCAGCGTGCTGTCTGCCGCGGCAGACACCAGCTGATCGTCGCGCAAGTCCAGGAGACCAACCAACATGCTGTGCCCTTCGAGCGTGAACAGGCAGGTGCCCGTGTTGAGATCCCAGATCTTGACCAGCGAGTCCATGGAGCCCGAGATGCACCTGTTCCGCTTGTGGTCGAGAACGACCGAGTAGACCTTCTGGGTGTGGCCGTGAAGCACGTGCAGTTGCTCGCCCGTGCTGATGCGCCAGACACGAACGGTGCTATCGTAGCTGCCGGAAACGAGAGTGTCGCAATGGGCCGAAATGGCCCGGACGGAGTGGCCATGCCCGGAGAGGATCCTGATGAAGTATGGGCATTGATCGTCGTTCGCTGGGGGGCCCGTCTGAATGTAGCGGCGGGATCCAGCCTCGGGCAATCGCCAGACCCGGAGTTGACTATCTCGGGAGCCTGTGATGATGAGTGGCTTTGGCGGCATCATGACGGGCTTACCATCCTGAACCCTGCCCGTGTCCGCAGGCATGACAATTTGCAGACACCGCACCGTGCTCGTATGTCCGTAAAACGTCTGGGTGCAAATACCCTTCTGGATATCCCACACGCGAACAGAACGGTCCGTGCTTCCCGACACCAACGTGTTCCCCTCGTATTGAAGCGCCCAAACGCCACCCTCGTGGCCCTCGAGTTTTGTGCGCAGCTTGCCCGTCTTGGTATCGTAGACGTGTATCAGCGTATCGTCACTCCCTGTGATGATCTTGTCGTCGTCGAACTGGAGGCACGTTATGACGTGGCGTGGGTGGGCCGCGAAAGCAACGTGGCTGGGCTTGACTTTGCCGCTCATCCAGCTCTGTCGGAACATGTAGTGTCTCCGGTAGAGGGACTTGAAGAGGTGGAGGTGTCGCAGGCTAGGGAGGCCGATCTGGGGATCGGGGACAGCAAGCGCTGCAGCGTTGGCGGCCGAGATGGGGCCCTCGGACTTGTGCATCTTGGCCGAAGACAGGTTCCGATCCGCCCTCGAGTCCTGCGCACTGGCCCGACGCTTGGCTCTCTCCGCGTTGATCTGTGTCAACCCACGCTTCCGCTTCGCACTCCTTGTCCGCGGCAGGTACTCGTGTTGCTCAGCCTTGACAGCCGCCCGAATGAGCTCAGTCTCGCTAGACGTGAGCCGGCTCTGGTTGCTCAGATCCACCTCACAGCCTTCGAACCCAGTAGGATCTTGCCATCCCCAGCCCTCATTGATCGCCCTCTGGAGCTCTCCAGGCTGCAGCGAATACCCGTCACGGTCGAAAAGCTCCTTCCAACCCGGCTCGTTGCTGTCCACGATGTGCCGCCAGTGCTTGGACACTTGGGCCGCGCGGCAAAGGTCGTGATGGTCCAAATAAGACAGCACATGAAGGCTGAGCTCGATGGGCAGCTGCTTGAGGAAGTCGCACTTGAGGGCCGGGTTGACCACGTCAGCCACGACATGGAGCGTTTTCCGGGGACATCTCCTTAGAAACTGGTACATCATCCAAGTCTTGAGCTCGCTCGGCATGGCGTCGAAGCTGTTCAGCATCGCGCCGGGGTCCACATGGTCGCGCCGGCGCGGCTTGGATCGAGCAGGCGAGTTGCCGTACCGAGCTGGAGAAAAGTCCATTGCCCCAGGCACTTCAGTGTCATCAGTCGCCTGGCTGTCGTCCATCCATGGATGTGGTCCAGAGCGGGAGAGCTGCGTCGAAAACGAGGTGTTGATGGTCTCCTCCTCTTCCTCATCAACCTGGCTCGGCTGCAACTGGGTAGCTGCTAGGGTTGGCGAGAGCCGTGGACTAGGTAGGCTAACGTCTTGGGCAGCTAGCGAGCTAATACTGCGTCTCGGAGGCAGACCGTGGGCCATGTGCGAGAGGGAGTCATCCGCGTCGTCGAAAGGTTGAAGCTCAGCGTCCGTGATGGGCGGCGTCGCGACATTGCTGAATGTTTGCGACTCCATGTCCGCTGGACTGTCTGCTTCGAACATCGAGGTTGACTGGCTCATGCCAACGTCTGCTGTATCGGCAGGGACGGGCCGCAGCCTCGAAGCCCTCTCGTTGCGGTCGCTGGTGAGGTCGGACTGGGTAGGGGTAGCAAGATAGCCAGACGGGCGTCGGAGTCCCTTGGCCGCTTCCCTCCGCGGGCCACGTGCAGCGGCATGGCGTAACTTGTCGGATATGGTATGTGCGGCGCTCGTCGGCTTGGTGGCCGGGCGAGAGGTTTTGGGGGGCATCGATGTGTAGCTCGGTGAAACGGCCCTCGTGGTTGACCTTCGGGATCTACGTGGCGCCGGCTCGAACATCCCGTGTGGATGGCTGGAGATGGGACTTTCGACGCCTGGTTCGCGCTTGATGTTGCTGGTATAGTCGATACTCTGAGACCGTTGCACCTTTGACACTCTTGTGTTAGCGCACGTGTCCAACGAGAAATGGAAGGAGCCAAGAGGCGCGCACCTGGGCATTCATGTCATCCTCATCCTCCCAGCCGCCGACCTCGTAGTCATCAAGGTCGAACGTCAGACTTCGCAACTCGGGCGGGGTTGGTCTGGCAGCGAGGGGGTATTCTTTCGAGTCGAGAGCCTTCACTTGACGTGGCTCGCGGAGAAAGAGGGGGGGGTAAGCGCGCTTTGTCGTCGTCGTGGTTGTGACCGTCTTCGTCTCAATACACTCGTCGGCAAACTGCATCATACGGTGGTGTGTTACTGTGCCTTCGTCTTCCTGCCAAGTCATGGAGACCCTGTGGCCGGACCGTGGTCGGCGAGCCTCCATAATGATGGCTGGAATGCGAATAGGTTTCGCTGCGGCAGGTTCCTTGCCGGAAAGGTTCGCTCCTTCAACGGCCCCAAATGTGCAAGCGTCCGAGTGTTGAAAAGGGGCTCGTGCCACCGCGCTCTTGAGCAAAAGTCTGTCGGCCGTCGGATATTGATGGGTTCCGTGGCAGTGGAAGAGACACTCGATCTAACGCGTACCGGGCACGGAGCCGTCGTCCTTCAAGCGCGTGTTACACCCACGAGGGTTCCCCGCCTGTTAGCAGTTGAATTTCAAACCTGAGAGTTCAACTATCATTGTTGAAGTTGCGTGATCGGCAAAGGGCGACTGTAGCAGAGGGCCGAGAGGAAAAGAGGAAACGGATCTGGAGGGAGGCAACAAAGGCTTTGAGGGCGGGAACTGGAAATGGATTCGGGCCACAACAAAAGCGTGGAACGGGGTATCTTTAGAGGTCTGCGAAAAATAAGTCAGGCTGCTCCTCCGCTGGAAAGAAAGACGAGTATCGTAAGATCAAGGCGGAGAGAGGGGCGGGTGGTCGGGCACAAGGTCTAGTCGAGCCGTTGTTGGCTCCTGCCCGTGCTGAGGTAAGGTGACGGTGAATCCAGGAGTCAACGGAGGAGGCGAGACTGGAGCCAACTTGGCACAGGCTCCACTTCGACTTTGCCAGAGCGTGCCTGTGCCACCCCTGTCGGTATCCGGCCAGGAAAGTATCGATATGAGAACTGAGGTCAACAGAGCCGAGACCAGAGAAAAACATGAAGGCAAAGGAAAGCCATCAAAGGCCTCGATTAATTGCATCGCATGTCAGACAGTGATCAGGTATCATAAAGCTACCCACCGAAGAACAGCTTTTGGTGCGATGCGGCTCTTGTAACAATCCGCGAATCTCCATTTCCGGCCAAGTCCCGGCCAGTCCGTGACAGCACCAGCCACTGGCTGTGGCGTTGAGTCGGATACCGGCACTTCTTCCTTTTCTTTTGCTTCTTCTTTGTCTTCGTCTTCTTCTTCTTCTTCTTCTTCTTCTTCTTCTTCCTCTTCTTTTTATTCTTCAATTCATTTTTTTATTCTCCTACTTTTTTTCTGTTGTGTTAACTGTACAGCAACTCGGCACCACCGGTCAAAAGCTGACGCCTTCCTCGAGATGGTTTCTTGAACATCCGGGCCGAGCGGCGTGAAGATTTGGTGCGGGGACCATCCTCATCGGGATGTGGGCGAAATCGCGGGGAAGGCTGTTCCGGCCCGACAGGGGAATTCGGCTACCCCAACTTTTGATGGTTCCCGCTCTAGCTCAACGGTCTCAAAACACTTGTTGGGAATTCAAAGCCGCTCATTATTTTCAGTTTCAGGCTCGTTGCTACGGTGAACCTGCATTTGCGCGTCTCAGCCTTGCCATCAAGACGGAAGGCAGCCTTGGACACCTCCAACAACCGGGGTCGCCGGAAGACCGGAAACGGCTAGCGCAACTCGGCACCTACCGCGCCAAGGGCAGGTTTCCGCTTCCCCTGGGGGTTATCCGCCGGGCGTCAATAAATTGTATTGTATTGTATTGTTGTTTTCTTGGTAGTAAATAGTTGAAGGTCCGGCACGCCCCCAGGGCATAGCGGTGTAGGAATAATAATATAATAATAATTGTTTTCTTGGCTCGCTGGCAGCCTGACTTCTTGACCACCTCAGAGCAACAACAAACCCGAATACAGGAAAGCAAGGGCATGGGCCCTGGGTCCGGCCTGGTTTCGTCCCCAGATGAAGTGTCATTCAAGTTTACTGATTACATCCTCTAGCCCTCCATGATGCTCTTCAAATACTTGGTTCCGGGCGACTCTTCCTTCCGCCGGTCCCGGTCGTTCACAATTTGGATGGGACTAACCGTCCTTCGACTGAGAAGAGGCCCCAAGGCGTGCTCCTGTTGCAGCTAATATGACCAATCCAAGCCGGCGAATGTCCATGAACACGGCTTCTTCTTGAGAAGCTGGCGTCACTGGCAGGATATCTGCTAGTAAAGCCCCATTCTCAGAGACTCAAAGTACACTGACGGTATGGTAGTTGGGAAGCTGCATACCTTAGTAGGACTTATCTTGCTATTGCTCGGCCGGGTCATCAGAAACTGATTCATCCGCTCGACAGTTCCATTTCTTCTTCATATGCACCATCCGCTCCTAATATGAACGGACATCATGCTTGGGTTGAGTTGACATTCAAGATGAAGAGGTTGAAAGAGATGAAAGTCAAAACGTCAAGGCAAATATAAGACAGGTTACCAAGTACGTAGGTCAAGATTGATTACCGGCGTCGCTTCCACTACTGCCTGTCCTAAATTCAATCCTCTCTTGCACCATTTCTTACTTAGCTCAGAGCCCCAGTTCAGTGTCTCCAGCTTTTGATTTTCATCTCCCGCTCGACGGCCTTATATTCGAGGGAGTTGCAAACAACCGAGTCACTTGCAGCGTGACCAAGTTGAGGATCTGGATTCCTGGAGGCTGGAGTTGCCTGAAGCAATTGCGGCGTCCTGAACATGCTCCTAGAGCTTAGAGGTTTTCCATTCGTTTCTCAATGTGCCCTCCGCTCCTGCCTTTCGCAGCATCTTGCGCTCCTTCCCACAACTCCTCCAGTCCGTGACAAATCGGAAGTTCGGGTTCCTGAGAATCCCCACGAAATCTTCCTGCTGTTCAGGCTCCTCTGTCTGGAAAAGTAACCCACGCATTCTGCAGGATTTAAGCGCCCTAACTTCCGACAGTCGCGCAGCACCCCCTCTCGAAGTCCGGATACCTATCGTCAAGTTATCATCAGGATGGCCAAGCGACCTTCAGCGTCTCGCGTCGCATCTGAGCCTTCGCCGAAACGCGATTTCGAGCTGTGTAAAGTCCTGTTTGGTGCAGTGGTAAGGTATCGCCTGGACCAACCCGTTGACATTTTCACTCATCGTTTCCTCAGATAAGTCAGATCCTGTACTCGAGGTATGTCAATCCTGTGTCGCTGCTGCGCGACGAGTCGTATTCTGACAGAGTACAGACGCGCCCTCCCACCCGAGTGTTTCCAGCTGTTGCCAACATCCGAAATCGTGTCCAGATCTTTCGCAGATATCGTAGCCTCGGGCCCCAGCATTCGCACCCATGACAAGGAGCTTCTCAGGGACCAGGCACACACGCTGTTCTTTCGTCAAGGGGGGGATTACGAACTCAACCGGTTCTTGGGCATTTTGGTATGCGCCGCGTCTCTTTTCATATGGCTGAGCTGACATGTTTCGCGCGCAGCAGGAGGATATTTTCACACTTATCGAAAACGAAGCTCTGGTCAAATTCCGAATCTCGTTCCTGCGGACCAAGGCATGGGGCGAAAAGTGCTTGGTCGAATATCACACCATCACATGCAAGTATGAGCCCAACGGGGTCTACGTCCTGGACGTTTGGAGGGCAGGGACGGGGAAACAGCACATCGCCACCACTGACTCCCAGCTGTGGAATCTGGGAGACTATCTCAGTCGTCTTCCGCCCTGGACAGGTCAGCCCTCAACGTCTTTTTGATGGCCCGTCAATGCTGATAGGACCAGAGCCAATGCATTGGACATTGGCATTCCACGCCACAGAACGCCCCGACGACCCTCCCATCGGTGTTTGGAAGTTCGACCGTTCCGATTTCGACGACGCCAACCTCGACTTGCAGCAGAGGGATGCATTTGTCTATGCAAGGGTTGCGCGCCTCGAGTCAGTATGGCCGGCGTACCGCCGCTGTGGACGCTGCTGATTTTTCTTAGAATAATGCCACTACCCCTGGGCGGTACGGACGAAGTAACACCCGAGACCGGCCACGACCTTGAGCCCGAAGTTCGCGGACACGAAGAGCGCTCAACCAAACGTCCAAAAACCTCAACAGCCGGCCGAACTGGGAAGAGGCAGAAGAAGACACGAAACTCACTCAAGGGCGTCATGCAGTCTCGAGCGTCAGAAGCAGCGCGACTCTCGCCGCCTACGACGGCTGCTTCAAGCAGAAACGTGTCCAAGAACACCACCGTAGAGAAAGCTTACGAGGAAGAGCTCGTGAACCCCAACAAGGGCAAGGAATTCTCTCATGGAGCGGAAAGCGAACGCAATCTTGCCCTCAAGAAGAGTCTTGGGATGAAGAGAAAGCCGAAGCGTCCCGTGGTAAGTCTGTTCCACAGCTGCTGCGAGTGTCAAATGGCTGACCACTGAAAGCAACTCTTTGAGTATGCCACATCAAGCCTACCACCGACACAGATCATCGGCGAAAGCCAACCCTTGAGCCAGAGTGCCCACAGGTGGAAGGGCGGACAAAGCCACAACTCAGACAACGGAGAGGCAGAAGAGGAGTTGCAGGTGCCGCGGTCACCCTCCTTCGACCCGTTGCCGCTTCTCGATGGCATATCTCTGACGACCGATGCTGTCTCCGCCACCCAGGACTCTCCGCGCGTTGGTCTCCCTCAACTTCCTTGGTCGCATCCGAGATTCGAAACATCGACGGATGGGGTCAGAGGCTTGCTCCGGCTTAGTCCGTCTTCCACTGTCGCCGGCAGCAAATCCAAGGGTCTCAGCCAATGGGAGCCCCGTGCCTCGCCACCGGGGAACCTGCTCGGCATCACGGCGAGTGACGATCAGAGCCACGACGATGCAACATCAGACGCGCCTCTCACAGTGTCGCCACGGGCCTCCAAAAACCGAAACGGGGAAAGGGGGATCTCGTACAGTTTTGAGCCGAGTACGGTGGCACGGCGTACGTCGCTGTTTCATGGCCTCTCGTGCAGCAGCGGCGGCGAGGAGGAGTGAGAAGGGGCAACTCGGTGATCGATGGAGATGTCGGCCATTTTGCAACTCTGCTCGTATTAGGCTCGTCCCGGCTTCGGGGCAACCGTGCCGTAGCTGCTCTGTATCTTGTTTGACGATCAATGACATGGACATCACGTCTGGCATCTGGCTTGAGGATGGTTCAATGGTTGACGTAGTGGCCTGATTCGAGTTTAGATGGTGTACCTACCGTACTTCCGCCGAGTGCTTCCATAAATACGAGTTGAATGGAGACGTTGCACATCAAATCCGAAACTGGGAAGTTGAGTTTCATCACATTATCCATTCTAACACATCCCTCTCATTTACGACTTGGCCCCTTTGCGGGACTCTGTCACTATCTGTTTTGTTCACTGCGTTCCGCACTTCGTTTGCTATCAGCGTGGGATTGTTGTGATACCCATCCGCTACGATAATTATGGGTGAGAAAGAACTGGAGAGAAGTCAAGGAAAGAAGTGAGGATAAGGGGTAGGAGGAGAAGATGTTAGGTGTCGACGATGGGAGGAACCGACTTATGTATGGACTATGGAGAACTCGGCCTCTGTGCCTGGCGATTATCTCAAGCCGAAAGATTGCGTGAAGCTGCATTTCACGGTCGGCTCGGAGATCAAGCTAAGCTAAGGTAGGGAGGACGGACTTCGGCTGGCAAGTTGAAACAAGAGTGTTGTTAGCTGTTGAGTAATCAAGCCGTGCCGCCGCCGCCGCCAAGATGGCGAGTCGCATGCCAATTGGCGGTCCGACACTTCCCCTCGCCGAGGGTGAGAGGAATGTCACGAGACAGCGCGTCAGGAACGTGTAAGCAAGGCATGTGGCGGCCTTGGCCGCCAGGCAGCGATGCGGGTTTCCGTCACGACGGCCCGTATCAACCTGGCGGAGGGGATGTTGTTGCGTGACATCCTCCGGCGGTGAGGACAAAGATCGAGAACGGATGAAGTCGAAGCCGCGGGCATCCTCGAGGTATAAGTAAGACCTCGACCATCCATCTCCCGCCATATTCTTCCCTCTCATCTTCATCACACAGTCATCACCTCAACGAGCCAACCTCCATCAACCCAAACTCCAAATTGAAACCACCCTCCTTCTCAACAAAATCATCAGACCAACACCACCCCCACCATGTCCACCTCCACCGCCCCCAAACCAACCTTTTACCTCAACCTCCCAACTACCTCCCTCCCCTCCGCAAAAGCCTTCTACACCGCCCTAGGCTTCCACCCGCTCCCAGCCTGGACCGACGCCGAAACAGCCTCCTTCCTCCTCCCCTCCCCCAACCAGAGCATAGCCCTCATGGTGCACGACGCGCACGCGCGCTTCAAGACCTTCATGCGTCCGGGTGCCGCCGTCGTCGACGCGCACACGTCGACCGAGGTCCTCTTCTCGGTCGCGTGTGAGACAAAAGGGGAGGTGGACGGGTGGCTTGCCCGCGTGGAGGGCGCGGGCGGGAGGAGGGATCCGTTTGTGATGAAGGGGTTTGGGGAGGGGATGGGCATGTATTCGAGGAGCTGGGAGGATTTGGATGGGCATGTTTGGGAGTCGGTTGCCATGGTTGGTGGTGGGGAGGGGGAGAAGGGGGAGGAGAAGGGGGAGGAGAAGGGGGAGGAGAAGGCTTGAAGAGGATCTTGATAATACTTGCGGTGAGGAAGGGATTAGTGGAAGGGTGAGACCGTGAGAGTTCAACTTGCAAGGGAGTTGTCGCCAGTTACCTACCTGAGATGTTCCTTTCTTTTCGTCGCCGTTTCTTCCCAGCCCTTGTCCATCCCTTCCCTGGTAAAGAAAAGGATGTTTTGCTATCTGTCAGGTTTTGATGATTCAGAGCACGGTCATTTGGGCGTCCTTTGCCGCGGCCGCGTCAATGTCATGTCCAACATGCGGGACTCGGAACCTCTCTTTTAGCTCCGAAGAAATAGTTCCGTGCGGTTTCTGGTGTCGGATGGCTGTTACACCGATTTCTCGTCGACCCGAGTCCGCCCATGCAGGGCAGCCTTGCAGAGCACCGAGTGCAGCCACCTCGCTCTCGACCCGATGAACCTGGACGTGTTGCCCTGCTGGTCGAACAGGGGGCGACTTCGCCCTCCGATGATTGCCAGGTTGGCTGCTCACTCCTCCATCTTGGAGAGTGCCACACCGCCGTCCTCGTCGTCACTGTCCTCCGAATCCTCGCCATCCTTCACTCGGCCCCGATGCACCACACCAGGCGCAGCTGCACGGGAATGGTGGCCGTGTTGATCGGCAGCAGGCTGCGACGACGTCAATTGCGCCTCTGCAACTGGAACCAGGGTAATAGCGGATCCGGCGTCTTCCCATTGCGACAGCCCGGACTTGGGCGAGGACACTCGGCTGTTGTCCCGGCTGTGCTGGCGGTCACGGTCCCCGTTATTCCGTTCCAGATCCTGATGGTTCTCCAGCCGGCAGTCCTCAACCTGCTGTCTCGCTTGCTCCTCCTCCTCCCCCTCCTCCATCTGCCTCATGCACACATTGAACAGGACAAACAAGACACGGGCAACAAATACGAGCTTTTGGCTCTCCGAGAGCAGAACAAAAGGGTGGGTCGGCGACTGCTTCTCCGGTTTGTGGGCCGTCGTCGCTCTCGCTGTCGTTGGCGAGGCGAGTTTGTCTGCTGCTGGCGGTGCCTTGACTCTTACTACCACCTTGGATGGTTGGTTCGGTGCTTCCTGTTCCCGCAAAGAAGTCGCGTTTGGCTGCTTGACCGTGCCGGGCTTCAGCGGGTGGGTTCTGTACAGGTGCTTCATAAGCTGGTTGCGCGACCTGAAATTGGCTCCGCAGGTGCGGCACGTGGTCCGCCACTTGGCGTCGCTCATCATCAGTGGCGTCTGTTGTGGTTGAGAATCGGTTGGGAGCACCACTGCGCGCGGCCTGAATTCGGGAGTTGACGGGTCCATGATGAGAGATGTGGTCGGCTTTTGATGAGTTTGATCGGCGACTGGCCTAGCGAAAGGGTCGTCGATTGCTGCTCCGCTGGCGTTCAAGTCTGAAGAGCGGTCATCGGGCAGCTGTCGTCGCCTTGACGAGGTTGCGATGTTGCTGGTGAAGTCGGTGTTGAACTCAAAATGGAGGAAGGAGATTAGAATCTCCGGATTGTGGAGATAACGTGTGGATGTCAAGGGGTAAGTATTGTACAAGTACGATACCTTACTTGGCTCCACACAGAACGGGGGTCTCGTCTGGCCTTCCGGACACCGTCCAAATAGCGAGGATCAAGAAAACAAATACATCCAAGGAACTGAAGAGGGGAGTGAGGACTTGAACAAGACGGGCGGCAAAGAAGTCACGTTGAGTCGCTGCTCGTGTTCATCCTAGGAGCCGCTGCGGTTCTTTGAACAAACCCGAAGCAACGTACGGTAGCTGGTCTTGTAAGTTGTCTACCTGCTGCTCTCCAAGTGATCTAATATTGTAATAGGATGCAAAAATGTACAATGTCGTATTGTGCATTTCAGCACCCTTTCAAAAACCATAACACCGTCCGCTTGTCTTGACCAAGTCCCCTAGCAGGACAGTACCAACTCCGTGTCTTCATCCGGTCCATGCGTGAATCATGCATCATCGTAAAACTGCAGATGACGTCCCGTCCTTTGCGCAACGCCATCATGCCCAGTACAATTTCCTCGGCTTCCGTATTGCCGTTCGTATCGTCGCCATGGACCCTGGTATAGTCTGGAATTCAAAGAACTCGCCGTATCGACCTCATACCTTATCTATCCGACCTCGTCATTCACCTTTCCCCCTATCTCAAAGTCTCAACCTGATCCTGCCCATCCAAAACAGCCGGCCTCCCAAATCACGGCGTCGGCCGCTCGACAGCGGCAGAGACCACCACACGCGGAAAAGAAGCATCCCTCGGCTCGTCGTCCGAGGAGAGCACAATGGCGGGCGAATTCGGCCCCTGATGCAGAGTCACGACAGTACCACTCTGCGAGCGCGTCTGTTCCAGCTCATCGGGGGAAGGACGACGGGCTGGAAACACGGGCTCGGAAGCGTTCTCGGGGCTCTGGGCGGTTGGAGGGCCGAGTAACGACGGACCGCCGGGACACGCCTGTGGCTGTGGCTGTGCCTTTGGGGGCGGCGGTGGTTGCGGTGGTTGCGGCGAGTACGCTCGGGGCCCGATCGAGTGGGTCCGGGAGATGACGATGCTGCTGCTGTTGAGGCTGTTTGCTCGGGAGCGCCGTCCGCGGGGCGTCAGGCCGTCGTCGTCGTCGTCGTCGTCCGGGTTGAGCTCGCCGCTCCACTGCTGTTTGATCTGCTGTAGCTTGCTGTTCCGGTTGCCTTCGCCGGGGACTTCGGGGAAGCCGGTGGCTTTGCCGTGCCGGAACGCCGAGTCGTCGAAGCGGTCTGGCGAGGCGGTGCCGAGCGCGTTGGCAAACTTCATCAGTGCCTTGGTCACCTCGTGCCTGCTTCCGCTGGGGGCGGAGCTGTTGGAGTTGATGGTGTGGATCCCCAGCCCGCGCGCGGCTTCGTCGCTGTCTGGGTATGTATCGGTGCGGCCCGCGGGTGGGGGATGGCTGGGAGAAGTGTCGTGTCGGCCAACAGTGACGTCGGTATCTGTCGTCCTTGCTGATGGCGGTTCTCGTGGCATCTCTATAGTGATAGGGTGATCACTTGAAAAGTCGGAGCGGCTGCCGCTATGCTCATGGCAGGAACAGTGGCAGGGGCCTGCAGAATGGACAGCTGGTGTCCCCTCTTCCGCTTTCCTCAGATACGCAGACAGTAGCATGTATAAGGAGCCGCCCGCCGCAAACACGCTTGCCAGTATGCTATTCCATTGGCCAATGTTTGCTGGAGGTTCCGTCTGGTACTGTACCGGTCCGCTCCAAAAATTGCGCTCGCCGATGATGATCAGCGCCAGGACGGCGCCTCCGAGCTATTGCCGTCTTGTCAGTTCAAAAAGGTCCGGAGACATTCGCGAGAGGACTGGACACCAATGTGCTGGCATGTGCTGTCTTGAAAATATCATGTGGGTCGCCCCGAGGACGGGTTGAGGGAGATCTCACATACCATAGGTATCTCGACGACGCTTAGCAGCCGTCGGATAACGTTATTGACGTCTTTCATACCTCCGATAGTTGCCCCGTTAGTCCCCTCAATGACCTGGTCGGCATCAGGGGCCCCAAACTTCTTGGCCCAGTTCGTGCGCACGATCTTGTCCCATGTTGATACCGAGGACAGAATTCCCGGCACGCAGCAGCCGGCGGCGACGAGTGTGGCGGCGCCAAACCTGAAGACATGTGGTGTCGGAATGACATAGATGTCATTGGCTGAACCCTTTCGCATCGGAGAGTGGGGACCTTCCTCGACAGAACAGATCAGGCCGCAGGTGGTGTCGCCGTAAGGAAACTTGGAGCCGCGATAGAGCGGCTGACCAGAGCCGTCGTCACTGCACGGGCTTGAGTCGGCGCGAAAGAATTCGACAGTCAGTGCAAGAAGGCCTGTTGTGGTCAGTTTGCCCGTTCGGTCAACGTGATGTTGTGAATTTGAAGCGTTGGCTCACCAGCAACAACAAGCATGGTCCAAACGAACATGACGTTCCGTCCGGCCAGGTTGAAATACGTCTTGGAGAGGCGAACACTTGCTGGAGCGGCCAAGATGCCGATTGCGCATAGCTGAAAGGCGCCAAAAACATCCATATCAACGGCGCCTGAACATCAACCCCGTTAGCCACGCTCGCACAGTAAAAGAGCGGCGCTTTAGACGTGGACAAGTCAAATAACTGCGTACCGTCAACGTGGAGCGCCGCGAGGACGATGCCGTGGATAGCAGCAATGGCAGGCAGTGTGAGGGCAGCTGCCAGACAAGCGTTTCGGAGCCATTCTGTCTTGCGAGCGAGCAGGCAGGCAGCTACGAGGACGTAGTATCTGGGAAACTGTCAGTCTCTGAGCCGTTGATTCTGCTGATTTTCTCCATAAGACCAACAGTATTCTGGTGCCAACACCGTACTGTCCGCTCAGTGGCCAGCTGCAAATGACGGGCTGAAGCTCTTCGAGCGGGTCGGACGTGTTGGCGACGGTTCGGCCGACGACACGGAGAGCCTGAGGAGTGAAGTGGGCGAGCGGAAGCGCGGGCATCAGGGTCAGGGCTGGTAGAAGCTGCCCCTGAACATCGGGCAGTGGAAAGGAGCCAACAGGATCGTAATTGAGAATCAAACGGCAAACGACGGGACAAGTCAATGATAAATGGGGACAAGGGAAGAAAGAGAAAGTCCACGAATAGCCCTGGCCCGTTTCGCTGCCTCGCTACGCAGTGTTGTATCACGTCGTAAGGCTGGGTGGGGTCTGGGCATCGGTATCCAAAAACCGAAATAGAGTCTAAAGAAGGTGCGGGAGCAGAGAAGGACAGAAAACAAGGCGCGGATTTGACAGAGCCTCAGGGGTCGTCATTGGAAATGCGCGGCTTATCTTGTTGTCAAGACAAGGGTGCAATGAGCAGGTAGCCACGTGCTGCGTTGCCCGATTGGGATGGCGACGCCTTGCGCTCTTCTATTAAAAGACGGGATTCGACGAGCTGACTAGGTGACGAGGTGACGAGGTGACGAGCGGGCGGTAGGACGACGGCGACGACCGGACACCGAGCATGTTATCGAGGTGGTCAGCCCCAAGAACCTGAGACGTCTCCCAGAGCCTCATCTGCTCGAGCTCGGCCTGCTGACGTGCTCCAGCATGCACGTCGAGTGCCAAGCTCGAGAGTCGCAAAACGGCTCGCACCTTGGTTCAAGTTGGTTGGACAGGACGACGAGTCGCTCAGGATAAAGTGCGAATGTGAGGGCACAGCCACAGTGATCGCCATCTCGGGCTGGCTGTCACAAACCCCGCATTCCTCTCAAATGTCGCAAAACAAGCGATTCTTGGCCATGGGTCAATCCCGTCGTGGTGGCGGTGCTGGTTTTGGGTCGTCCAAGTCGGTGTCCAAATGCAGTTGTCAAGGCCAAGTTGGATTCGCTGAGCGAGCTTCCACAGCAGCCACGTTAGCCCTGGACGCCCGCCTATCGGCGCTGCACGTGGAAACCTACAGGGGATCCACACCCGCCCGTCCCGCCCTACGCCGGAGGCTTGGCCTTCCACACCTGCCCCGCCGGAACCTCGCACAATCCTCCCGTCCCGTCGCTTCACAAGTTCACATTCGAAGCCACCTCAGCCATCTCTATGAATCGGAATACTCAATCCACTGCCCGCACGACAGGCCGGGTCGATGTGCTGCCGCGCTGTTTCGGTTCAGGCAAAACAGAATCAGAGTCATCGACATGGCCGAGGGGCAGCGGCAGGATGTCGCGCCGCCGGACTATGAGCGGATAAAGGAATGGAGGTCCATCGTCACACTTGTAGTCTTCATTGTCACCAGTAAGTCGTCACGGCACGCCTCACTGTTGCGCCCTCATTTCACTCACCAGTCCCAGACATCGTCGTCCTCTTCCCATTTCACATCCCCATCTACAGTCCTCGGACACTTTCCAACGCTTTCCTTGACCTCTTGAGCGCCATACGCATCATTCCTCGGCGGGGGGCTGAAGACGCCGACGACGAGTCACGGCATGAAGAGCACCATGGCTCTCCCGTCACTCGCAAGCCCTCGCGGTTTGTGCGCCTCGACTTCAGCATGAACATCGTCACGGCGCCTCTCGTGGCCGACCTCTTCCTGCTCGCCATCCTGGCCATCGGCCGCCAGGAGGTCGTCGAGGGGACGCTGGGTGCCAACAACATCTCACCCCTCGACATTATGCTCTTCTTCATCACCCTCGCATACATCGCCATCTCCATCGACGCCTCGGGCGTCATTCGATATCTGGCGTTCAAGGTCCTGCAGTGGGGAGGCGAGGTGGGCCACCGCCTGTTTTTCTACCTCTACGCATTCTGGTTCGTTCTCACCAGCTTCGTCGGCAACGACCCGGTCATCCTGTCGGGAACGGCCTTCCTGGCGTACATGACGCGCGTCTCCAGCAACATCGTCCACCCGCGCGCATGGATCTACAGCCAATTTGCCGTGGCCAACATCGCCTCGGCCATCCTGGTGTCGTCGAACCCGACCAACCTGGTCCTCGCGGGCGCCTTCGAGATCAAATTCATCGATTACACAGCAAACATGATAGTGCCCGTCATCGTTACCGGAATCGTCTTGTTCCCGTTTCTGCTCTTCATCGTCTTCAACGACGAGTCGCTTATCCCGCGCTCCATTAAGATGCACGAGCTCCCGGAGGACGCGAGAAGGCGGAAACCCATCAACCCCAACATCCCGCACGGCAGGGGGGCCGCAGAAGAACAGGAAGACGCCCCGGGCGAGCAGGGGAAATTGCTGTCCCTCGAGGAGATCATCAACCCCTTCTTGGATCGCAAGGGCGCCATCTTTGGCGCCGTCATCATGGCGGGCACCCTGATCGCCGTTCTCGCCCTCAACGCCGCCAGCACAGGCGTTCATACCACGCCGGTCTACTACATCACCCTGCCCGCCGCAGTCGTCATGTTTGTATGGGACGTGGCCTTTGGCTGGATCCACCGCCACGAGACGCGCGAGATCGCCCGCAAGGGCCGCGAAGAAGTCGAGCGCCTGCGGCTGCAACGAGCACTGCAGGAGGCCGAGAAGAGAGCCATCGCGGGTCAGGGCCACTCTGTGTCGTCCGGCTTGTCCATCGCTGCTAAACCCACTTCGCCCGATCCCGGACTGTTACAGGCTCGGAGGAGCAGTGTGCAAGTGAACACGAGTGTTGATGAGGCCGCGGCAACTGGAAACGCCACCGAGAAGTCACCGACGACCGAACTCAAGACAGAGAACAGCGGCGAGCCGGCTACGGTGGTCGAGCCACGTCCGACCCCGAAGCCTCCGCATCAACCAACCACCCTCGTCTCCCTTTGCAGAGACGCTTTCCGATGGTCCCAGGAGACATTCCCCACCGCCACGGCCGTCATCGCCCACCTGCCCTTCGCGCTGGTGCCCTTTGCCTTTTCCATGTTTGTGCTGGTCCAAGCGCTGGTGACCAAGGGCTGGGTGCAGGTCTTTGCTCTGGGCTGGGATATATGGGTGCGCAAGACGGGCACGATCGGCGCCATTGCGGGCATGGGTTTCCTGTCGGTCATTCTGTGCAACGTACGTTTCCCCTCCCTTCTGTCACCCCGCCCAACACCATCAAAAGTCGACTGAGTGGCACTGACACTTAATGCTCCCCCCCCAGTTCTCCGGTACCAACATCGGCACCACCATCCTCCTCTCGCGCGTGATCCAGGCCTGGAAGGCGATCCACTACGCGGACGGCACGCCCATCGCGAACCGCACTTTCTGGGCGACCGTCTACACCATGGCGCTCGGCGTCAACTACGGCGCCTTCAGCACCGCCTTCAGCGCCTCGCTCGCGGGGCTGCTGTGGCGTGACATCCTGGCCAAGAAGCACATCCACGTGCGCCGCCTCGACTTTGCCCGCGTCAACTTGCCCGTCATCGCCATCGCCATGACGGTCGGGTGCGTCGTGCTGATTGGGGAGGTGTGGATCATGCGGGATATGAGTCCGGTTGATTTGCGGTGATTTGGGGCATTTAGAGTTGATTTTTTGAGTTTTATTGATGAATTGATGACATTGTTATCAGCGTTCAGCTACTGTATATATTACAGCGAGCGAGTGAAGTGGTACTCAATGAGTCAATGTTGAAGCAGGCCACGATCCGCTCACATTATTTGTCTACCCATCACAATCGCAGATTGGACAGGGGGGACACCCGACACAGACAGGGTAGTGCAGGAGGCTTGGGAGGAGAGGTGGCTAAAGGAACGGGATGGCCGAGCAGTCACAAGGCCAGCCGATGACTTCGATCACCAGCAGGAGACCCTGTTCAAAGATAAAACCCTAAAGAGGCACGAGGGCTTAAGCAAGGCGAAAAGCTCGCTGCTGGTCCAGATCCGAACTGGGGCGATAGGCCTTCGGGACTTCCTCTTCAGACGGGGCGTTCCAGAGGCCTTGACGCCCAGCTGCGAGTGTGGGGAAGGGCGAGAAACTGTCGAACACCTGGTGATGTGGTGTCTGGCGCCACCGTTGGCTCGAAGTTGGGAGAGAGCTGATGTTCGAACGCGAAGGGACTTTTACTCTGTTCTACACGGAATCAGTCCCACAGCTGCACGGCTAACACGAAGGATCCTAGGCTGGCTGATGGACTCAGGGAGGCTGCCGATGTACAATCTGGCCAGGAGGCTGGAGCTGGAGCTGGAGCTTGCGGTCTGATGCCCCCTCCTTCAAAGGCCAGGAGGCCTTCTCTTTTTGTATTTGCAGGCTCAGTCACTGATCGTTTCCTTGATTTCGATACCTATGGGTTTTTCATCCGGCCTGCAAGGGTGCGGTTTTCCTGTATAGTAAATAGTTGAAGGTCCGGCACGCCCCCAGGGCATAGCGGTGTAGGAATAATAATAATAATAATAATTAGGCCACAATACCCAACCTCCTAGTTCCTCCACCGCCGCCCATTACGCACCAGCTGTTTCTTAGCACCGCTCTCATTCAACCGCCGGTAATCCCAGAAAACATACCCCCATCTCTTGTAGCGGAAATCAATGTGTTCGCCGTACTCATTGCTATACCGACCTCTCCAAATGATGACCCACGCCAGTGGCGGCGCGTCCTCGTCGTCGCCCAAGAACGGGAGCCGATCGCGCCTAGCCTCGGCGCGGTCCTCCTCTGAAGGATGCTGCCACCGCCGGGTGCCCTGACTGGTCCAGTTCAGGATGGGCTCGATGAAGACACAGTGCGGCGACATATACTTTTGCATGCGCTCAACCAACGTGCTATGATCCTTGGTCCGTAGCACCGTGGAGAAGACTCTCAAGCCGTGTGAGGCGGTGCCTTGTCTTAGGGCGTCGCGGTTGACTGATTATCGGGTAAATCAGCTCAGCACCAGACAGCGAATTGACGAAGATAGAGAGATTCAGTCATTGAAAGCGACGAGTCTTACTCACAATAACTATCGAGGTCGAATGACCCCGGCGGCGTATAGGGCCTCTGCCAGTGTTCGAATCTGGGATTATCCCTCGCGACGTCGGACTGGATAGCATCAAACACGGTCTCGTAATGCTCCCGGATAATGCGATACACACAATCGATTTCCTCAATCTCCCAGGGGCGGAAGAGGCAGAAGAAAGACCGCAGGATGTCGTTCATGGGCAGCGCCAACCCTCGGCCGCACCCCATGGGCCCGACGCCGAACAGGGTACAGTACAGCTCGAAGCGGTACAGCGCGCGCAGGAGGCGCGCACGCTCCGTTCGGGACAGGTTGCCGACGCGGAGCGACGATGGGTCGCCCCCCACGTTGCGCAGGAAGATGCTAGCGCAAAGCTCCACGAGCGGACTGGCGACGGACAGGTAGAAGTTCGCCATGGCGGCGAGGTCGTCCTCGGACGGGTTGACCTCTGCAAGCAGCTGGTCGGGCGACACGGAACGTAGGGCGACATAGTGGTCTAGCAGGTGCCGGGTCGCGGATTCTTCGAGCTCGTAATACGGCGGCTGCTGCTTGTGGGCCATTGCTGTTGAGGTGTGAACAGCATAGGCGTCGACGAGGCCATTTCCCAGCGCGGGCTTGAGCGCGGCGCCGAGGAAGGCCTTGCGGCCGATCAGGTACTGTTGGTGCAAGACGGGTGAAGCGTGCACGAGTGACTTGAGGTCGGAAATGTCCTGGACCTGGGTGAGGATCTCGTGGCGCAGCTCGGCGGGTAGCGATTCGAGTCTGCTCGGAGCACGAGTAGAGGCTGCTGTTTGGCTGGGCTGGCCCTGTTCTAGTGCAGGTGGTTGCTCGCCGACAGCTTTGTCGTTCATGTGTGTATCAGTGCTGGGCCCATTGGTGGCATCCGTGTTTGGTGTTTTTTCCCCTCGCCTGCGTAGCAACCGCCCAAAGTGCAGACGGAGCTTTGAGAAGCTTGGCATATTAATTGATACTGGCGAGGAGAGAGCGCGTTCGATGCTTTGCAATTTTCTAATGGGAGAGCCCAGAAGGCTGCAAAGACGGGAGCGTTTGGCTGCCGCGCGGGGGATGGTCAGATGACTCAGATCGGCCCTGATTGATGATTGCGGTAGACAAATATTATTATTATTCCTACACCGCTATGCCCTGGGGCGTGCCGGACCTTCAACTATTTACTATACAGGAGAACCGCACCCTTGCAGGCCGGATGAAAAACCCATATCGAAAGTCAAGGAAACGATCAGTGACTGAGCCTGCAAATACAAAAAGAGAAGGCCTCCTGGCCTTCGAAGGAGGGGGCATCAGACCGCAAGCTCCAGCTCCAGCTCCAGCCTCCTGGCCAGATTGTACATCGGCAGC